>PVKA01009923.1:0-46692 GCA_004027165.1 Ctenomys sociabilis
TCATTTTTTTTGAGACAGGGTCTCACTGTGTAGTTCAGACTGGTCTTGAACTCACTATGTAGCCTAGGCTGGTCTTGAACTCACAGCAATCCGCCTGCTTCAGCCTCCCAAGTGCTGGGATCACAGGCATGTGCCACCATGCCCAGCTCCTCTCTTTAAACATTTTCTAATTTAAATGCTTGGGGTCCTTGACACCTTTAATCCCCTGAAGCCCCAAATTATAGCCCAAGGGAATTCCTTCTGGCCCATCTAGGCAGAGGGCATCACCTGTCCCCCAGGGAGGCTGTGTCAATCTTGAGGAAGCCAGCACAATTCATGAAGACTTTGGGACCCATGTGGCACATGGTGACCAGCTGGGTCCGGCTTTCAAGTCTAGTGTTGTTCTGCTTCAGGATCTAGGGGAGAAGGCTGGAGTGAGCCAGGGCAGCAACCAGGTCCTATATCCCTAGCCTGCTTCCCAGTATCTGTAAACCCTCCATAATACTATGGTAGGAACTATCTCTCTTCAATAGCTAAGTGAGCATAATATCATATCTACTATCTACCATTAAAATAACTTGGGTAAGCCTATAAGAGACTATATTTGCAAATGTATGGTTTAAAAACATGACATATACCATAGTAACCACTACTCAATTACCATTATTATTTTTTTATTTTAAATGCTTGGTACAAAGTTTCATTACACAGTTCGGACTTGCAGTGATCTCCTGTTTTTAGCCTCCCCAGTGCCGGGATTACAGGCATGTGCCACCATGCTCAGTTTTGGTGGCTGGTTCAGCATGCTCAGAAGGCAGGGCTGGTGTCGCATATGTGGCAGGGATTAAACCCTGGTCCCTGTGCTTGCCTAAGCAGGTGCCTAGTCTGCTGAGCTATCTCACCAACCCCCCACCCCTTTTTTTGAGACTGTGTCTCACGATATCATCCAGGATGGACTTCAATATGTGGTCTTCTTGCCTGATCTTCCTACCTAAACTTCTCAAGTACTGGAAGTACAGGAATGTGCCACCGAGCCCAGCTCCTATTACTCATCTTGATGTTGAGCTAGCTTGCTTGCTTTTCTCTCTCTTTCTTTCTATGACTTTAGTACAGGGTCTATAGGGTCTCACTACGCAGATCAGAATCATAGTGATCCTATTTTCAGCTTGCCAAGTGCTGGGATTACAGGCATATGCCACCACGCCCAGTCTCAATCGCAGTCTCAGTACACAAGGCATGCCAGGGATTGAATCCCAGCCCCTGTGTTTTCCTAAGCAGATAGTTTAATCTGCTAAACCATCTGGCTGGCCCCTTGCTTTCTTCTTTGTTCTACTTTTTATTTCTCATTTTTTTGAGACAGGGTCTCACTATGCAGGTCAGACCTTCTTTGAGCTCACTTTGTAGCCCGGGCTGGTCTTGAACTCATGAGGATCCTCCTGCCTCAGGAACACTGGGATTACAGGCATATGCCACCACACCTGGCTTGTTTTAAATCAAGGTTTATGGCCATTTTCTCAAAGACCAACTAGTACTCAGCAGCAAGGGACATTATTAAATTTGGCTACCTAGGTCTGGACAAGTGACTTTTACTTCTCTGACCATGGCTTCCAAAATATATCTTCATAATGAAATAGTAATTTATAAGTTTTTTGATTCAAACCCTATCTTACCTTCAGAAGGTGTGTTCCCTTTCGAGGGCCCAGGCCACAGACATACTGGATCAAAGCCTGGCTATAAGGATGGGCAATGGCACGGTTGACATCAACCCCAACCTCATTAACTCGGTTGATAAATTCACAGTACAAGGCATTGAGCAGTTCTTCTTTCACAACATGTTCCTATCAACATACAATGGACAGGAATAAAGTTACTGTGCTTTTCTGTTCATTTAACCTGCCTGTTATACCCTACTCACCTGCAAGGGGTGAAACTTGAGACACAGGATGTCTTCATCAGAGCTGCACACCTGGGCAAACTCTATTAGGGGGTCTTGGATGCGCCGGGCCAGGGAGACAGCTTGTCTCAGTACTGGAGGGTAATCTCGGAACTCTGCCTAGGGTCAATGAGGGCCATTGAAGGGCGTTAAAGCTCAGTACCAACATCAAGAAGAAATATAAAATCACTATAGCTTGAAATCACTTTCTCTTTTTACACCTTTTTCTTGGAATTACTTTAGTCAGCGGGCTATCAATCTGTGCCATAACTGGCAACATGGAAAACTACTTCATAGACAAGTGGACAGATGTAGTACTGAGCCCTAATATCCTTTGTTTTCCCATTAAAACTGGGATTTATAGCACTTGCCTGGACATGCCAAGGGTGGGCTTCAAAATTACCTCTGACTTTTTGCTGTTCATATAGAGAATAGCCAGCTCATTGTCAACCAACTCCACTCCAATAGAAGAAAGCTGTTGGCCCTGGTCCAGTTCATGCACAATGCGCTTTATATCCTCAATCAACATCTGGGCATCTCTGGAAGGACAAGGAATAGTAGTCAAAGGATATTATTTCCTCAGGAATGGGATGACCAGGGGTGGGGAAGGAAGAGCTTTAGAGATAAGAGGAACATGTCCAGGAATATCAACACTCTTGCCAGGCACATATCGTTCTATTATGGGGATATGCCAAACTCAATGATAAGGGATAAGTGACTTTGGGTCAGGTTTGGCCCAGGGCTCTCTCTGGGCCTGATCCTACCTGTTCTCTCCTGCAACTGTTACCACATGAGGTTTCTTGTTCAGAAGGAATTTCTTTAGAGTTTCAATGTCTTGTGCCTGGATTGAAAGAAAATTAGAGCTAAATGGCTCTGAGCACGAGGAGATTTCAAGATCATTAAGTAGTTTGAGATCTTTCAAACTTTTCAATTGTTCAACCAAAAGGTGAACAGTTTTCAGAGGGTAGGTATCTGATCCAAGCTGCCACCAAGGATCCATTCCCACTTGTCAGGTTGGTTAGCCTGCTTCTGTTTAATTGATTCACTGATCATAACTGACTCTAGTGAAACTAGTAGCCACTTCACTGGGCAGAACTGAAGAATGGAGCCCTTTTTTTTTTTTGTCTTTTTGAGACAGGGTCTCACTATACAGCTCAGGCTGGCCTTAAGCTCACTTTGTAGCTCAGGCTGGTCTCGAACTCACAACAATCCTCCTGCCTCAGCCTCCCGAGTGCTGGGATTACAGGCACGCACCACCATGCCCGGCTAGGAGTTCCTTTTTATTGTGAACCACAATCCACTTCCCTCTGATCCTTAGCCACTGATTCTAGTTGTCCTCCTGTACCTGTAACTTCTCAGGTTTCACTTCTTTCTTCTTGCACTGAGATTACATTCTGAGCCTTGTGCATACCAGGCAAGTATTTTACCACTAAGTCACATTTACAACTTTTTCTTTTTTTTGTCTTTTTTTGAGACAGGGTCTCACTATGCAGTTCAGGCTGGCCTTAAGCTCACTTTGAGCTCAGGATGGTCTCGAACTCACAACAATCCTCCTGCCTCAGCCTCCCGAGTGCTGGGATTACAGGCCTGCGCCACCATGCCTGGCTTTTTTGGTCTTTTTGAGACAGGGTCTCACTATGCAGTTCAGGCTGGCCTTAAGCTTACTTTGTAGCTCAGGCTGGTCTCAAACTCACAGCAATCCTCCTGCCTCAGCATCCCGAGTGCTAGGATTACAGGCATGCACCACCACAGCTGGCTGCAACTTTTTCTTTAAAATATTTATTTGGTGTAGCTCAAACTCCTAATGATACTTCTGTCTCAGTATCCCCAGCGCTGGGATGATAGGAGTGTACCACCATGCCTGATTTCGGTGGCCAGCATGGTGCACCTGGGGTTCTAAGGTCAGTGTGGCATGCAGTACTGGGGGCTGGACTCAGGTCCTTGTGCTTGCCAGGCAGGTGCTTAGACCACAGAGCTATCTCCCAAGCACTGCAGCTTTTTTTTTTTTTTTGATTATTTTTGGGTCTGGCCAGATAGCTCAGCAGACTCAGGTGCCTTCTTAGGCAGATGCAGGGACTGGGGTTCAATCCCTGATGCACTGTACCATGCTATGCCAGCCCCATTCCCAGGGCATGCTGAGACAGCAATTAAGACTGGGTGTGGTGGGCTGGGGAAACAGCTCTAGAAAAAGTACTTGCCTGGCAAGCACAAGGGTCTGAGTTTAATCCCACTGAGGGAGGGGAAGGGGGAACCCAGGCATGGTGGTGTGTCTGTAATCCCAGTGCTTGGGAGGCTGAAAACAGAACGATCACTAGTAGTCCAATCTGTGTAGTGAGATCCTGTAGACCCTGTACTAAATACATAAAAAATTTTTTTTTAAAAAATCATTTTGATTTAGGGTCTTGCTCATATTTGTAATGTTTCTGCCTCAGCCAGTTAGAACTGGCTGGGATACAAGAGTGTACTACCATGCCTGGCTTCATTCTAGTTTGGATCAAGCAAAACAAAAAACTAATGTCTGTGTTTTTTTTTTTTTTTTTAATGTTCTGTGCATTTCTGTCTTCTTAAAAATTTATTTATTACGGTGTCTCATTACACATCACAGATTCTCTTTTTGCTGGGGGGGGTCAGCTCAGCCCGCCCTGGGGGAGGGGCTGGCACGGCATGTGGTGCTGGGGATCGAACCGTGGTCCCTGAGAGCTTGCCTAAGCTTGCCAAAGCAGGTGCTTTAGACCGCTGAGCTATCTTACCAGCCTTAATGTCTGTGTTCTTTTGGGTGAGGACAAAGTGAAAAAGACAACATGGCAAGTACTTGTTTTCTTTGCCTTAAATATGCCCATTTTCTACTATAGTTCCTTATGATTTCATTTCCAAGCCCTTCACACTTGGATATCCTATAATTCCTGTGGATGTCTACTTTATTTATTTTGTGACTTCTGCTGAAAACCTGAGTATAACCAAGTGAGGGAAGCCGTAGTTGTATCAAAAAGCTGAGGTTGGTTCACAATGTGAAATTGATAATTAGTCTTATTATGGCCCAAGGGAACTTCTCATTGGTGAGATTCCTCTAAAGATCCTGGACCTCCACCAAAATATTTATGTTTCTCTATCCTAGAATGCAACACATCTTTCCTTCTTCTTGAGCTGTTCTCAACTTCCAAGTACCTTATTAATTTTCTAAACAGAAAAATTCAGTATCTTCCTGTTGCGTCTACATCCATCTAGGCTACAAGAGGGCCTAATGTATAACTACATGTTCAGTGGGGTAGGTGTCTAAACAGTCTTCATCCCTCTTTAAATAGGACTCTCAGTATTAGACATGATCTAATATCTGTATATCATTTAACAACAGAAAACACCACGGGGCCTTTGGTTTGAGTATTATAAATCTCTTAATGGGCCGAGGAGATGGCTCAGTGAAATTAAGAGCTTCCCTGGCAAGCACAAGGGCCTGAGTTCAATCCCTGGTTCTGCCAAAAATAAAAATAAATAAATTAAAATAAATTCAAAAAATAAATCTCTTAATATTTTCTAAGATTACCATATTTATGGCTTAAACTTGAGTGCAATCAACTAAATATACTTGGGTCTTATTTATATAAACTGTGGGCTGGTAAGTCTATACTGATATTCTCGATTTTTTTCTTTTTTTGGTACTGGGAATTGAACTCGGGCCCTTGAGCTTGCCAGGCAGGAACTGCACCACTGAGCTATCACCCTGACCTTCTGATCTCTGTTTTATAAAGATTCTTATTGTGAAATGCTTTGGTCATTCTTTCTGGAATGGGGGTCTGACAAAAAAATGAAGATAGGGGGCTGGGGAGATAGCTCAGTAGAATAGGTGCTTGCCTGGCAAGTTCAAGGTCCTGTGTTCAATCCTCCGTACGGGGAGGAAAAAAAAAAAAAAAAAAAAAGATAATATCAGGATAAAATAAATTCAGACCTATATAAGTAGATGAATTCAAATTTTCCTTTTCTTGGAAACAAGAGGGGGCCGGGGAGATGGCTCAATGGAATAATCGCTTTCCTGGCAAGTGAAAAGGCCTCAGTTCAAACCCTGGTTCCGCAAACAAAACAAAACAAAAACAACCCACAAGGGGCACTGAAATGCTAATACAGGGAAAAGGTTGGCTTAAGGCCCCATTAGCTTTTAGCTTCTGGAACATTATGACCCAGATGCTGGTAACAACAGAAGCAACAAAGGCAGATCCAGAAGCACAGAAAGCCTAGAAACTGGCCTCAAGCCAGAAGCAAATTCTGCACCAGATTATGCGAGTGCCATCTACTGTCGAGTGCCATCTACTGTCATGGATGTATGACTGATCCCAAGGGATGAAACATTAGTGATCAGATCAGAGATAATGTCTTACATGGATGCTGCTCAGACCATAGCACTTATCCTACTGAATTACATGACGTACTTGCTAAGCCCTGTCCTGGAAACTTGCCTTCTTTTCTCGCTCTTCTTCTCTCCATGCAGTTCGCCTTTTCGTAAAGTGGGGAAGTCGGAGAAAATCTGTCACTTCTCCTTCGCCATTAACCAGGGCACAAAACACAGGGTGATCTCTGGCAGCCAAAGAGAAAAAGAGGAGTGTAATAATAAGCAATATGAGGCTGTGAATAAGAGAAGATGAAATGAGGATAATAGGTGAGAGACAGCGCAGAGCAGGTAGAGTCAGGCAGGTACCTGGCAGAGGAAAAAGCAATGCCTAGGACTCGAATGCCTTTCCCTTGGTTTTCATCCATAAAGTCATCATCTTCTTCTATCTGTTGATCTGGTCTGTAGGGTGCAACCCTCAGCCAGTTGTACAGCTTCCGGCTACAGGCCTAAGGAGAAACACACTAGACACTATGGTCATCAAAGTTATCAGCTATACTAAGGAGAAGAGTACAGGTAAACACATATAAGCTCAAAACAAACATACATGTCAGAGGTCATATATTCATAATGTGCATATGCTTCTAGCCTCTTGGTAGTCTTATGACCCAAATGTATACCTCACTTTGGGAATAGGGTAGTATACAGAGGACATCAACAAAAACACAGATTGTCTGGATAACTGGGAGAAGGGAGTACAGAGACTCAAGTGGAGAGGTCTTGGGTATGTTCCTTGTACCTAGTTTGTATTCTCTCAGATTATGCTCCACTTGCCCCCACCATTTGATATCCACAGGATAACTAAGGGGTTCTTCTATTCTTAGCTCTAGTCCAGGGAAACCAAAAGATTATTCTCACCTTTATGACATAGTCCTTGGCCTCAGCCAAAAGCTTGTTCTTGAGCTCTTTGGCCATCTGCACATAGAGGAACTGTTGTAAAGCTCGCTCAATGGCCATGGTGCGCTGCCGGTTCCACTCCTGTACTTGGTGGCTGAACTCATCTCGGTAGTAAAACTGTTTGATTTCTTCAAAATATGTCTGATCATTGCCATAGCTGAGAAGATACAAAGCTATGGTGTTAGGAATGGTGACACTTGGATGTCCATGAATAGTCTGAATGAATCAGCAATAATTGATTGCTCTGAAACAGTGTTTCAATTCCCAAGGGACCCCTCCTCCCAGCAAGAGTCCCCAGCTGTGGGCTTTGCTTACCCTTCCACTCCCTTCATATCTATGCTGATATCAATGGTGAGCAGCCCTTCATCTTCGGCCAGGCCCATCTTTAGGAACTGGTCATCTCTCAGTTCTTTAACAGGTTTATTCTTTAAATACTTAAAAGAATAGGCATAGTGGGCTTCATCTACATCCTGTACAGTGAAAGGGAATTATTAGCCTAGGGACAGGTGTGATTCACCCCTGGAGAAAAGACTGCCTCAAGTGCATGCAGAAAGACAAGCTTGGTCAAATGGAAGGTATAAGACTGAGTCATTAAAACAGAAAGCAGCCACATGTTAGATCAAAGCCCTTTATCCAGCTCACCTTTCTACCTTTCTTGGTGGGGGTTATATTTAACTTGGCTCTCTCCTGGAAGGTCTGTCTCAGCACCTGCCGGACGAGGGGTTCACGGGCAATCTGCAGGGCTACCATGTAGCGGGCACCTTCCAGCACAGCTTCTGGAGTAGGGAACTGGCTGTGGGGAAAATTGTGGAGCTGCAGGATGGGGGTTTTAGTCCTCAGGCCCTTCCTGCCAGCTACATGCTACACACCTACCTGCAAACATAATCCTTGGCCAGCTCCAAGGGTTCTGCAGGAAACTGCTCTGTTTCATGCCGTTGGTAGCTATCCCGGAGGTTCTCCCCAAATTGCTCAGGAGTAAGTCCAAACTTTTTGGCCAAACCATCTGAAGCAAACAGCAGAATGCAGGTTAGAACAGCACTTGGCCTGACAAACCTCTTGGCTTTTGGAGTCTAGAGTAACAGTCTGTATTTGAGACTTTGTTTTTTTCTGTATTCAGGGCAGGGTCTACAGAGTCTCACTATGTAGATCCTCCTGTTTTCAGCCTCCTAAGTACTGCGATTACAGGTGCATACCACCATGACATCTCAATCACTGCCCCAGCGTACACCCTGGGGGTGGGGCTGCCATGGCATGCTGGGGATCAAACCCTGGCTGCTGCACTCTGAGACTTTATTTTTTTTTGAGATAACATCTCACTATGTAGTTCAGGCTCGTCTTGCACTATGTAACCCTGGCTAGCTTCAAAGCTGTAGGAATCTTGCTTCAGCTTCTCCAGTGCCAGGAATATAGGTATGCACCAACATGCCTGGCTTGCATACTAGACTTTAAAGGGATCTTAAATGAGCAAAATCAGGCTGTCAAAAAATGTAAAAACTGATCTGAAGAACTGGAGAGGCTTCTGAGTATAAGATATAAAATGGATTCTTCACCTGATGGTGTGAGATTCTCATGGCTTTTTCTTTATGATTCATAACTTTATGTTTTTCTGTTTGATGGTGGGGGTACTGGAAATTGAACTCAGGACCCATGCTTCTCAGATAGGTACTGTGCCACTGAGCTAAATCCCCAGACCTTTACTTCATGACTTTAGAGGGGCAAACCATTACATAGGGTGGACAGCGTGTTTATAGGGACCACATGGCAGGGTGGTTCGTCAATGGACTAGTGCTTAACTCAGATATCCTTTCTTTCCATCTATTAGTCCTCTTTCTGGATAACCCCAATGCTCATGGCCTGGGTCCCAAAGAGGCCAACTATTACCTAGCCCTGCACTCTGGCAGATGGTGTACATGTCTCGGCGGGAGGCCTGCTTGAGTTCTGGTCCCCTCTGCTCCTCATCTTCTGCTTCCTCACCTTCACCTGAGAAAAAATATGAGGGGAAGTAGGTTCTGATTTATATCACTCCCAAGGATCTGACACATGTTGAGAAGCCCCATGGAGGACCCACCCAAGAATACCCTTTGAGATGTTCCAACCATCAAGCCTCTTGAGTTTTCTTTTACTCACCTTCTTCATCTCCCTCTTCTCTTACACGCTTAAGCTTCTTGCGACTAGCCTTGGCAGCATTCTGCATTTTAGGGATATCACGACCATAGTAAAGTAGGAAATGGTTATAGACATCTTTTAGCTCATCCATTGACTGTACATCCTTAAGCCTGAAAGGTACATAAAAGTTCAGTTGTCACTGGAAAAAGTAGGGTATCTCAGTTTTGCTAAAGAGTCCAAGTCTCAGAGGCAAGTTCTCAACTACGGATAGGTGCTTGGATTCTCTAGTCAATACACATACAATAGCCCCAGGGCATACCTAGAGTGCAACTGAAGAATATGTCAAATTGAAATGACTACCGGTGATTGTTAGATACCAAAGAACAGACAAGACAGCATGTCTGTGTCTGACTCCTCTTCGGTTGTATGGTAATAGCCACTAAAACCATTTGCTGCTCCCATCACCACCTTGACTATCAAGCTACTTGATGATTATAATTTGGTTTCCTGTATTGCTTTATTTATGTGCAATAAATATTCAGAGTACCAAATCTGAATATCTGATACTTTTAGCAGTTAAATTTTTTCTTTTCTTTTTTTTAAGTTTTTGGCTAGCTCAGCCCTGCCTTGAGGGCGGTCTGTGTCTGTCTAAGCTTGCCTCAGCAGGCACATTAGACCATTGAGCTATTTCACCAGCCCAAAAGTTAAATTTTCAATAAATGTCAGTGTCTTGGGGCTGGTGAGATAGCTTAGTGGACTAAGTGCCTGCTTAGGCAAGCCCAGGGACAGGGGTTTGAGCCCGGCCCCTGGGCATGGTGTATGCTGAGCTAGCCACCGGAGTCCAGGTGTGGTGGTGCATACCTGTGATCCCAGTGCTTGGGAGGCTCAAAATAGGAGGATCACTAAGAGTCCAAGCTGTGTAGTGAGACCCTATACTAAAAACAAAACAACAAAACACAGTGTCTTTTATATACTGATGTGGATAACTTAGATGAATTTATCAGAAAATTATATTTTTCAGAAAATTATTATTTTTTAAATGTATTGAGTACAGGTTTTACAGGGTCTTACTATATAGATTGGACTTGTGGTGATCCTCCTGTTTACAGCCTCCCAAGTGCTGGGATTATAGGCGCATGCCACTAAGTCTAGTCTCAATCATTGTCTCAGAGTGCCCTGGGAGTGGGGCCAGCACAGCAGGCTGGGGATTGAACCCCAGTCCCATGTCTGCCTAAGCAGGCACTTTAAGCTGCTGAGCTATTTGGCCAGTCACAAAAATTACTTTTCAGGATTAACAAATAGGATTTTTTTTCTTCTTTATTCCTGAGATAGGGTTTCACTATACAGTTCAGGCTGGTTTCACTTTGTAGCCCAACTAGCCTTGACTGGCAGCAATCGTCCTACCTCAGCCTCCTGAATGCTGGGATTACACGTGTGTGCCACCATGCCCAGCTATTTCGTTGTATTTTTGAGGCAGGGCTTCATTGTGCAGTTTCAGGCTGGCCTCAAACTCACTTTGTATCCCAGGCTGGCCTCAAACTCACAGTGATCCTTATACCTAAGTCTCCGGAGTGCTGGGACTACAGCTGTGTGCCATGATGCCTGGCAACAAGTAGGATTTTTAAGAGATGAAACACTGTGCTGTGAATTTTGCAAGTTAACCCTGGTCCTGGGGAACTGCTTCTGGTCTGAGGGTTCCCTATAGAGGAATAAATCCTGTATATGCTACCTTTCCATGTCGGTGGTGTCCAGAGCCCGGATGCCATCAGCAAGAGGTTTGTCAGGGTCAGCAGAGATTTGCTCATATTGATAAGCCTGCATCTTCTCAAACAGTCGTGTTAGGTTTTCTTTGCGGATCCTTAGCTGGGTCCACTAGGGAATGGTAGGGCAGGAATGAGTACAGGTACTCAGCCCTGGGGACCCAAAGTTGCTCTGTTCCCTTACCATGAATATAGAAGAGAAACTTGGCAGGCCTGTAGCAGCTGGGTTTGTAGTACCCTGGTGGTAATAGTGTGTAACCCAGACCACAGCTCTTTAGGGGTCAAATTTCCACCTTACCTTTTCATCCCACTGCCACACCCTCCACAGGTCATTGATGTGCAACTCAGGCTCCACATATTCCTTTCGGTAAAAGGCAATAAAAGGGACCTAGGGTGGCAAGGAGACTGAAATCACCCAGAAGGAATACCTGCAAGGATTTCCTTTGCTAGATAGCAATTATCTCATGGAGAAACAGCTATAGGAAACTAAATGATTGAAAATACGGCTCCTTCACAGGCCAACCCAGGAAACAATAGTCCCCTAGCAATGAAGATAATGCTGCAGACAATGTAGCTTTGTTCTCCTGATTAATAAGGTCTCCACTGTCCCAACAGTGTTTATTAGGGACCAATTCTAAGTATGGGTAAGGTCCCTACCTCACTTAGGTAAGTAGCTTTTCCTTCATCCTCTGACTTTTTAGCCAATGTGATACCATTTTCTAACCAATGGTGTTACCTCAAAATGCTGATTTCGCATGAAACCCAGGGCTTCTTTGATCTTCTGAATTGTGCTGGGCCCTTTTCGACTAAAGCTGCTGGTTGGCTGGCCTCGTTCTAAGTAATCACAGCTTTCCTACAGTAGAAAAAAAAGCAAGATACTATCACCTGTTTTGTTGTATCACACAAAACTGCTTCACAACACAGGATGGCCTTGTCTAATGAAAGCTACACAAATTTCGTTCATACACATACTTTTCTATACCAGGCACCCAGAAGAACGAGGCAGGGAAAGAACAGTAGCTTCCCATCTTATTCAAATGGCTCTTTGTTCATGTTAAAATCTAAATATTGCTAGCCATGCTTATAATCAGACCACTCTAGGAGGCTAAAGCAGGGAGATCCCAAGTTTAAATGTAGCCTGCGCAACTTGGTGAAACTCTTATCTCCAAATGAAAAGTAAAAAAAAAGACTGGGGATGTAGCTCAGTGCAAAGGCCCTAGGTTTAAACTCCTGTATACGAAACAATCCTTCAGGATCTTTAGCTGGTCATAGGGTGCATGACTGTAATCCCAGCACTTGGGAGGCTGTGGCAGGAGGATGCCGGGTTTGAGGCCAGCCTGGGTTACATAGTTCAAAGCTAGCCAGGACTACATATTGAGACTTTAATCTCAAAAACAAAATAAAACAAAACAAAAACAAAAATACCTCAGCCAGCCAGGTGTGGTGGCACATGTCTGTAGTCCCAGAACTTGGGAGGCTGAAGCAGGAGGATTCTTGCAAGTTCAAGACCAGCCTGAGCTACAAAGTGAGTCCAAGGCCAGCCTGAACTGCATAATGAGAACCTTTTTCAAAAAGACAAAAAAGAAAAAAGAAACAAACAAAAAGAAAAGAACCAATTAACCAAGGACATAAACAAAAAATTAGTATCTTTTTTGGATACCTGTAGAGAAATGGTTGGTGTGGCAAATGCATTCCTATAGATCCAGTCAGCTTCTTCTTCTAGCTCGTCATCTTCAGCTGCTTTGACAGGGATAGACCGGAGCTATAGCAGGTAAGAGAAGGTAAAATTTACTTTATGTCTTGTCCTAATTAGCAAAAACATCTACTATTTCTGGAATGAAATGTGTGTTCCTCAAGTGTACATTTTTAGTACCCAACACTATGTCATGAAATAAATGTTTCAAAATTTTTTTTCTTTTTTGGTATTAGAACAAGGTCTACAGGGTTTCACTATGTAGATCAGACTCATAGTGATTCTCCTGTTTTCAGCCTCCCAAGTGCTGGGATTACAGGTACACACCACCACACCAGGAATCAAACCCTGGCCACTGTGATCTACCTAAGCAGGAGCTTTTGTGAGCTGAGCTATCTGGCTGGCCCTTCAAATTTCTTAAAGAGCATCATTCATATTTATATATATATATATATATATATATAATTATATATATAAATATAAAATTTTATATATATATATATATATATATATATAATTTTTTTTTTTTTTTTTTTTTTTTTTTTTTTTTTTTTTTTTTTTTTTTTTTTTTTTTTTTTTTCCAGAACCAGGGATTGAACTCAGGCCCTTGCATTTGCCAAGAAAGCATTATTCTACTGAGCCATCTCCCTGGCCCAAGAGCATCATATTAAGAACCACAAACAGAGTGATAATTTTGTCTGTTCTCCTTTAAGCACTGGAATCCTTCAACCATGTCAGATGGGGTTCAATATCCTAGATACTACTTAAAGTCAAATCATTATGAGAGAGCCAGTGAGTTAGCTCAGTGGATTAAGCACCTGCTTAGGCAAGTGCAGGGAGCAGGATTCAATCCTTGCCACTGCATGCTACTGGCCCTGTTTCTGGGTGTGCTGAGCCAGCAACTGAGACTAGGCATGGTGGTGCATGCCTGTAATCCCAGCACTGGGAGGGTGAAAACAGGAGGATCACTACAAATTTGAGATGCACAGTGAGACCCTATATTAAATACATTAAAAAAAAAAAATCATTATGAGGATGTTTTTGAGCTACAAGAAGATGAAGTGTCACTAAGGCAGAAGTTGGCAGTTTTTTACCTGAAACCTCTCTGGCAGGTCAGTGGCTCGAATTTCATTGTCCTGATCTGTGAGGTGGCTACTTTCTAGCTCACTGGGCTCATACATTTCAAAGATGCTCCTGCGGCTCACACGTTTCTTAGTGGTCTTCTTGGGTCTAACTCGGATTTCACCTTCAGCTTCATCATCCTCATACTCATACTCTTCCTCTAGTTCTTCATCATACTCATTGTATTTCTCAAATTCACCATAGTCAAAATCCACACCAAAAATCTCTTGAGCTTCTTGCAGGGCTCTGTAGATGAGAGTAAAAATGTAACCTCTGCACAGTTCCTTTACATGCCCCAAGGAACTATGAAGAGTGAAAGACCATATTCACTATAGAATAGCTTAGGTGAAGGATATTTCTTTGTAAACTTTTCCTTTTTTTGGTCTGTTTTTTGTTTTTACTTGATACAGGATCTCGTTACACAACTTGGACTTGTAGTCATCCTCCTGTCTCCGTCTCCCCAGCCCTGGCATTATAGGTATGTGCCATCATGCCAGGTTTTGGGGATGGTATGGCATGCAGTACTGGGGATTGAACTTGGGACCTTATGCTTGCCAGGCAGGTGCTTATGCCACCAAGTTATTTCCCCAGCCCCTAAACTATTGCTTATTAGCCCATCTTTGTCACCTGCTAGTGATAGACAGCAAACAGTATTAGGGCAGATGGGTCTGTACCCTGCTTAGTGGATACATCTTCTGTTGACATTTTAGTTTCTTTTTTTCTCTTGGGGAATGAACTCAAGACCTTCTGTTTGCCAGGCAGGCAGATTTATGCCACTGAGCTATATCCCTGGCCCTGCTTTCAAACTTTTAAACTGTGATGTAGGCACCTCCATCCCCAAATGTTACATTTAGCTGTGCATGATAGTGCACACCTATAATCCCAGAACGCAGGAGGCTGAAGCAGGATAATCATTGGGAGTTTGAGGCCCTGGACTATATAGTGAGTTCAATGACAGCCTGGACTATATAGCCAGATCCTCTCTCTCTTAAAAACAAACAACCAAAGTAAATGAGTAAATATGGAGTGAAGGCAGAAGAGGGAGGTTAAAGCCTTGTTGAAGTTGGCTCCACAGTAGGAATACGATGGCAAGAATTCTTTGCCTACCACAAGGTATCCGAGGCACAGAGCCAAAATGGTTTAGAAGCCTCTCACCTCCTTTCTGAGTGGGCTCACTCAATAGCTTTACCACTATCTACAACCAGACCCCACTCACGCATCTGTGTATCCAGGCAGCTTTTTCCGCCACTTGGGCTTTTTCAGAGGCTGACCATCATCATCCACAATGAAGTCGTCAATATCTGGGTAGAGAAGGGGTTAGTGCTCAGAGTCACAGGCTGACCCAGGTCTTAACAGGTTTAAGTTTCTGCCTGGGAGAGGGGTAGAGAGGCTCCTAAAAAATGGTTTCCCACTCCAAATCCTAGAGGACAGGAAACGCCAACATCCTGAACACTGTTCCATACCTGACTCCTCGTCATCTTCCTCTTCTTCCTCTGGAGGAGCCATGGGGGCCTCCACAGCTTCCTGCCCTTCTTCCCCTTCCCCATCCTGGAATATCTCCTCGGCAATAGCTTCCTTCTCATGCTCCTCTTTGCCATATTCCTCCTCATCATCATCTTCATCATCTGACATTTTCTTGACACGCCGGTACTTTTGCTGGTGAAAAAACCTATTTATCAGGCCCTGAGGAGTCTGGCAAGGATCCCTGCTCTCCAATCTCAAGCCCACCTTCCCACTACAATCATCCTATCTAAGAGACGTGGGACACAACACAGGGAATGAAGCTCTTTCAGTTCCAAAAGTCACGCTGAGGCTGCTAAGCTTTTCTCAAATAAGCATGCAGATCTGGGAAGTAAATCCAGTGCATGATAGCATGCACTGTTCTTGTCCTTGATGTTCTTCAAACTTTTCTAGGTATGGTTCCTCTCCCAAACAGACAAAAAAGAAAAGAAAGATCGTACTTACTCCTCGTTTGACTTTGACACCCAAATTCTCCTCAATGAGGTCAAAATCATCATCCTCCAGGCGGTCATCAAAAGATGCTAAAGAAAACAGGGTTATACACAGTGCTGGGAAGGCCCCTTCCTCATGGCAATTTCTATCCCAGCATCTCTGGCCAGAAGAGTCTACTCACTGCGTTTTCTCTTTTTGTGGCCGACATCATCTTCTGAGTCTCCAGAGTCACTGCCTTCATCCTCCTCTCCCTCATCCTCATCGTCATTGATGAAGCCCTTCAAGTTTCCCTGCTCGTCCTGATCATCCAGGTTCTCCTCTTCTTCCTCTTCATCTGCGAGACATACGTGTTGGAGCCAATGGAGACTTGGGAATGGGGCAGGGCTATCAGCCTAACTACAATGAACTGCTTCACCACCATATTTGACACTAAGGAGCCCCATGTCATGTGAACTATTTTGTAGTTGCAGCATCTAAAGGATGGTTTCTTTTTTTTGTGTGTGTGTGTGGCACCAGGGATTGAACTCAGGGCCTTGTGCTAGCCAGGCAAGCACTTATTCCACTGAGCTATCTCTCCGGCCCCTAGAAGGATGGATTCTTTTCTAAATTCACCACGTATTCTTTCTTTTTCTTCATACTAGGGACTAAACCCAAGACCTTCACACTGAACTATATTTACGCAGAATCCTTTCTTATTTTGGTGATAGGGCCTCACATAAGTTGCTTAGGCTATGCTCCCACTTTAGATGTTCTTGCTTCAATCTCCCAGAGCTGACCTGGCTCATAATTTATCTTTAAAATAATTTTCCTATCTTCTCAAAATTGCTACCAGAGGCTTAATAGGCATCTCAAATCTATTCTCAGTTTATAAACTCAGTAGCTCTATGCCTTCACTTAGCCATAATTTTGATAACTTATATTTCCTTTTTTGACTTTATTCATTTCATGCTTATACTCTGCTAATGATCCTTAAAGCCTAGGGTTTGCCAGAATAATAGGAAATTGGGTGTATAAAGAATGCTAAGAAAAAAAAGTGATAAGGCTTCTTGCTAAAAGCAAGAGGTATTACATATGAATTTATTTATTGGTTAATGTCTATTCCTTTTCACTAATATAACTCCCCAATAGCTGGGCTTTTGTACTGTGTAAGCCACAGTGCCTTTTAAATAGCAGACACATGCTCTAAGCGTTTTCTAAGAATGACTGAAAGTGCTCAAGCTGGTACCTCATGTGTAAGAACTGTGCTCAGCCTGAGCCTTTTATCAGTAAGAATCCAACTACTCAAAGTTTAGCAATAGTAGGGAGAACTTGAGGTTGGGGCCTCCTCACCATCATCTTCCTCTTCCACAAATTTCTTGGTGACTCGGGGCACCACCTCGCCATCATCATTGTATTCTTCCTCTGACTCTTCAGCCTCACTTTCTACAAAATCAGACATTGATGCAGCTTCTCACAGCCCACCTGAAAATGACTAGAGAAGAGGGGGAGGTAGGGAGAGAAAAATGACACATATGATTTTATGGAGGGCTCTTAAATCTTCCCACAAAAAGCCTGTAAGCCATTTGCCCCAGCCCTACCTACATTTATTTTCACTTGGGGAGAAAAAAAGTAAGAAGCAAATGGCTGGGACTGGAGGTATATGCTGATCTCAGTGGTAAAGTACTTACTTATTTTGCATGAGGCCCTGGGTTCAAATCTCAGAACACACAGACCACACAACACATTTCCATTCCTTCCAGGGTTGCTTTCTGCTGTCTGTCACTCTTATCTTGTCTTTTTGAGATAGGGTCTCCCTATGCAGTCCAGGCTGGCAATGAGCTCACTTTGTAGCCCAGGCTGTTCTCAAACTCGCAACAACCCTCCTGCTTCAGCCTCATGAGTGCTGGAATTACAGGCGTGTTAACACTACATCTGGCTCTCATATGTACTTTAAAAAATACTGTTATGCTAGATTTGTATAGGCATTACTTCTTTTATCTGAAGAGTTTTGCCTTACTATTTGGAGGTAGGAATGGGCAGAAGAGGAAAAAAAACTAACACAGGGCTAATTATATAGGGACGGATATGGTGATAGAGATTCTAGGACTTGCTCATAGGAAGCTAAAGAATAAGGGCCAATTTTGTGAATACCTATGTATATGTTACATTTAGTTACTAGCAGAGTCAGAAAGACCCCTCTTTGTGTACATATGCTAGAATTAAACTCAGGTAAGCAAGCATGCTATCTAGAAAATCAATTTTCAATAGATGAAACTAAATTGAGCCTACCAAAGGGCTCACAAGGTAGCATAGACTGGCAAGCACAGGGTCCTCAGTTCAATCCCTGGTACTGTGCAAAAAAAAAAAAAAAAAAAAAAGCACAGGATGGCTTTGAATTCACAGCAATCCTCCTGCCTCAGTCTACAAGTGCTAGCATTATAGGTGTATACCACCAAACCTGGCACCAGGGGAAAGAAAACTCTTAAAGTTTGCTGGGCCTTGCATATGCATAATACTTTTAATAGAATGTACTACACAAGCCAGAGCACCAAAATCTCATGTTGGAACCAAAGCTGTCTACTGATAACTTTAGCAATGCTCATTACCCAGTCTTATACAATCCCCCTCCCCTTTTTGGTATCAGAAATTGAACCCAGGGACGGTCCCATATTTGCCAAGCAGGCACTATACCACTAAGGCATATCTTGCCCTTGTACAGTGGTTTATTGTTGTATGTGCCTTTCCTCCATTTTAGACTAAAAACTTTTTTATTTATTTATTTTTTTGGTGGTACCAGAGATCAAACTCAGGACCTTGCACTTGCCAGGCAAGCACTTATTCCACTAAGCTATCTCCCTGACCCCCTAGACTAAAAACTTTTGAAAGACAGAGATCATATCTAATATAGGGACTAACATAGAAACATAAACAGCAGTACAAAAGGTATTATTGACTCTACCAGAAAAGCTGTGTCTGTCTAGGTGTCCTGCAATAATGAGAACTGACTACTACGTGTTTGTTACACAAACCTTCATTTTGGTGGCTCTAATTTTCCTGAAAAATTACCCTTGTGTATATCAGCCAACCAACTAATATCATAACCAATTAAGATTAGCTGAGCTCAAGAAAACAAAACTGTTGCCGGGCGTGGTGGCGCATGCCTGTAATCCCAGCACTCGGGAGGCTGAGGCAGGAGGATTGTTGTGAGTTCGAGACCAGCCTGAGCTACAAAGTGAGCTTAAAGCCAGCCTGAACTGCATAGCGAGACCCTATCTCAAAAAGACAAAAAAAAAAAAAAAAAAAGAAAACAAAACTGCAAGTATTACTTCTGATGGAAAGGGAAGGCATGTTCAATTGCAGGCTGAGATTTCGGATGCCATTCTTTCCCCAGACTTTACTGGGTGCCTACCAGGAACTGAGTGCCTACCTGCTAGGAGCTGAAGAGGAACAGGACTGTTTACTCTGAAGGAGATGACTATTTAATAAAAAGGGAGATATTAATACAAATAAGGAGCAGAAGACAGTTTCATATATAGAGAACAGAAACTCTTCCAGTTTCTGGAAGAGAACTGAACAAGAAACCAAGCAATTTGCAACATACACACAAAAATCAAATAAAAAGTAATGCAGGTCCTTTTTTTTTGGAATTTATTGCATGTGCCACACTTAATAAATAATTAAGCTGGAGACTATTATCATGTAAACATCATATTGTCTCCCAAGTGTAATAACCTGAAAGAGTAAATAAACTCCAATAGATACTGTAAAAGAGAAAGAAACTGCTCAAAGCGAAGGAACAATTAAGATGAGGGAAAAGAGAAATGAAAGAAGGAAGGGAAAAAATATATGTATATACAGAGGATAGCTGGGCCAATTGTATTGCTGATTTCTACTGGTCTATTGAAAGGAACAGTTAACACTTTTTTTTTTTTCTATTTATTTATTTTTGTTATTTTAGGCAAGGGTCTACAGGGTGTTCAGGGTCTCATTACTACATCAGTTTGTAGTGATCCATCTGTTTACAGCCTTCCAAGAGCTGGGATTACAGGTGCACCTCAATTACTGTCTCAGCACATTCCAGGCAGCCCCTGCACCTGCTTGCAGGCACTTTAATCTGCTGACCTATTTGGCCAGCTGTCATTTTAACTATTTAAACCAATTTTGCATGCTTATATCTGGTAATCTCAAAAAAATCATCTTGCTTAGTGAAATTCTGTATTGTTAAGAGAAAAAAAAAAACAAAACAACTATTCAACAAAGGAGGAAAGACACAGTTAAAAACTGTGCAAAGCAACAAATCTCATTTACTGGTAAGGTACTCTTACAAGGTCACCCTTTGTATCAGCAGTTCTCAAAATGCTGCCTAGAGACTTCTTTTTTTCTCTCTATCCCCCAAATATACAGTGGAGTTTTCCAGGTTTTATGATACATGGTATCACAAGAGACTGAATTCTGAGAGAGGAGAATCTGTATGTACTTTATTAAGACAGACACTAAAAAGTTTTGTTTCTGGGCATGGTGGCACATACCTATAATGCCAGCATGCAGAAGGCTGAGGCAAGATGACTGCTGCAAGTTTGAGGCCAGCCAGCCTGAACTAACAGTGAGACTTTGTCTCAAAATACAAAGAATTCAAACCAAAACAAAAAAAAGACACTGCCAAATTTTTTGTTTTTGAAATTTCATAAAAATGTGATGTTAAAAGGTAGTTACTACTGTACATCAAATTAATTATTAAAATTATCTCTATTTTAATATCTTATCTGGTAAATGTGAATAGAAACCTGGTGGGCCAGGGAGATAGCTCAATAGAATAAGTGCCTGCCTGGCAAGTGCAAGGTCCTGAGTTCAATTCCAAGTACCAGGAAAAATAAACAAACAAACAAACAAACAAACAAAAACAAAAGAATCCACAAAGCAATTATCTTGGAATCCTAATGTTTGTTTTTTGGAGACATGGTCTCACTACATAGTTCAGGCTGGCCCTGACCTCATAGTGATCCTTCTGCCTCAGACTCCCAAGTGCTTGTATCAAAGTTGTAGACCACCATATCCAGCTCTAAATAACTCCTAAAGAATATAAAATGATCATGCATGCTTCTAGTGCCATCACTGTGATAGGGTGAGATAGGATGATTCCAAGTTCAAATCTGAGACCTTATCTCAAAAGAAAAAGTAAGGCCAGGCATGGCAGCTCACACCTGTAATCCCAGCACTCAAGAGGAGGATCCCCAGGAAAATTCAAGGCCAGCATGGAATACACAATGAAACTCTGTTGCAAAAATAAAAATAAATAAAAGATAGAAGGGCAGGGAATGTAGCTCAGTGAGAAGATTCTGTCTTTAATCCCCAGTACTGCAAAGAAGAGAAAAAAGAAAGTATAAAGGGGTCCCAAGACCAAAAAGTGTGAGAACTATTATAAAGGCCCAGCATAACTGACAAAGTTTTCAAGATCTGTACTTCGTTTTTTTAAGATCTGTACTGTTAAAGTCATATAGCTACAGTACACCCAAAAATGAAATGTCTTCACTTCTGCCAATTAAAATATGGCACTCTAATTCTAATTTTGACATTGTTCCCTCAGCCTTCAACTAAGCTATTAAAAACAGATTTGACTACAGCGGCCTCCACATAGTGTGCATTAATTAGGCTATCAAACGCACAATTTCAGCCTCTTAAGCCCTCAACATCTTCAAATTAAATGATAGCTTTTGTAGACCACATGCTCCCTAGCCTGCTTGCCAGAGGGAAACACAAAGCCTACCTGAAGAAACAACAGCTTTCCTCTCTCCTGGGGGCAGCTGGTGCTCTGGGTTGCACACCAGGTGGGAAGACAGCTGCGTTCCCTCATTCCCATTGCCTAGCTTAGCAACAAAGCACATGCTATGCTATAGCTGGGGAATGCCTCCAATGTAGCCCAATGCCAAGACATCCAATTAAAAGCGTTGTGCCAGAAGCAATTCTGACTTGCTGCAACCTGCATGAGCTAGATGTAGTGTGCACTACAGCACTGCAGCCTAAGCACTCCCAGCAGCAACTACTCCAGAACAGTAGTGGTTTGTTCTTTTTTTTTTTTTTTTTGCACCAGGGATTGAACTTGGGACCTTGTGCTTGCTAGGAAGGTGCTTATGCTGCTGAGCTGTATCTCAGGCTTCCTAATGGGGTCTGAATTTCACACTTAAACTCTTAAATTTTTTCTCACATACAGATTATAAGTTAAATATGCCACTGGACTAGCTATATTAGGGAAACGTTGATGGAAGATTTCCCGCAGAAGAAGCACAGCTGCAGTATAAGATGAGACTCAAAGGGAAAGGGTGATGGTTACCATGATATTCTAATTTAAATTAGGATTAGCATGCCATATTTTAATTGGCAGAAGCATAAGACATTTCACTTTTGAGTGTACTTTAGCTCTATGACTTTAACAGTACAGATCTTGAAAACTTCTATGTCATGAAGGAACAGAACTCAGACTGCCATAGGGGAGGCCCTCAGCAGTTTCTTCCTTTGAAAAAGTTGCAGGAGGCAATTAAGAGAAGACCAGAGGGAAAGGAGATCCAGTCTGTTAATTCCATTTATTTATTTATTTAGCAAGCTCTGTACTGTGCCTTGGGCATCCAACAACAAACAAAATATGTTTCTTACCTTGGTGGAATTCACCAATCTGCCTAAAAGAGATGTAAAGATGTGACAACATGTGATTGGGTTTGGGGATTTGTGACTCACTAACAGTGCTTCTCTACTATGCCCAAGACCCTGGGTTTAATTGCCAGACTGCAAAAGTAAAACAACATAACAAATCCCATAACTAATGTTATATTAAGTTGTATGTACTAGGAAGATGAGAGCAACATGAAGATATTTATACCAGGAAAGGTAATGTGTTACTGAGCAGTTAACAATGAGGAACAGAAAAAGGGAACATGAGCAAAACCTAAGGCTTGAAAGGGATTAGTTACGTGGGGAATAGAGTTCTGAGTGTACACTATAAGTCATTTCACATCTTACATTTTGTGAACAAGGGAACAGACCTATCTCAAAGGTATCCAGAAATGAGTGAGTACCTTAATTTGCATTTTTTCTTTTCCCCTTTTTAAGACAGGGTTTCACTATGCATTTCAGGCTGGCCTCTAATTCATAGTGATACTCCTGCCTCTGCCTCCCAATTGCTAGGATTATAGGCATGCACCACCACATCCAGCCTCTAATTTGAAATTTAAAAACCTGAGAAAATTTAATAAAAAGCTTCAGATGGGGCTGGGAATATAGCTCAGTGGCCTAAGCGCCTACCTGGCAAACAGTAAGGACCTGGGTTCAATTCCTGGCACCACATGCTGTGCCAGCCCCAGAACCCTGGGTGCACCATGCTGGCCACTGAAACCAGTCATAGTGGTGCACACCTGTAGTCCTAGCACTTGAGGCTGAGACAGGAAGATCACTAGGAGTCTGAGCTGCATAGTGAAACCCTGTACCAAATAAGTAAAAGATTAAAAAAAAAACAAAAATAACCCTTCAGAGTTGAGTTTCTTTCATGTTCTTTTTTTTTTGGCAGAACCAGGGATTGAACTCAGGCTCTTGCGCTTGTCAAGCAAGTGCTTATTCCACTGAGCCATCTCCCTGGCACCTTTAGTTTCTTTCAAATTTCAGATTCACAACTGTTTATAAAAAAGGCTAACTATACTAAATATAACATTAAAATACAGGGCTGGGCATGATGGCGCTCGCCTGTAATTGCAGCACTTGGGAGACTCTAAAACAGGAGGATTGCTGTGAATTTGAGACCAGCCTGGGCTACAAAGTAAGCTCAAGGCAAGCCTCGATTGCCTAGTGAGACCCTGTCTCAAAAAGACAAAATATATAAATAATATACAGAAAACAACAGTAGTGATTCTCCTGTTTAGAGTCTCCCAAGTGCTGGAATTATAGGCATGTGCTATCACACCCAGTCTCAAATCGTAGTCTCAGCATGCCCTGGGAGTAGGGCAGGCATAACAGGTGGGGTGGGGGAGGGGAGATGGGGTGGGGGGGTCAAACCCCTAATGGCACTTTAAATTCGCTGAGCAGGCCCGAATATTCTTTTTTATATAGATAAAACACTGCTTCTCCTCAAGTAATAGCTCAATGTCACTTAGTAATTTGAACTAGAGAGAAGAAATTAATTGGTCCACAGTACTTTACATGGTACTACACAATGAAATGTAAACTGCACTAAGGAATGGGTGACTAAATGTTGTGAAAGTGAAAAGATTTCATCCTTGTCATACATAGCCACTTCAGTGGAGCACTCTACGCACACAACAGGTGAGTAGGTTTCTTTGGCTTCTGTCTGCTTGCAGCATCTTCTTGGTATGACTGAAGCTTCTTGAAGCCCTGTTTTTTTCTCCCTGTAGTCTGAGTTTTTCTGTCTTAGAACCTCCTCTGTTGACGGAACAGTTCATTGCAAACATTGCTCTATAATGAGTTTTGAAGGATTTGTGCCTTTAGCAATAGAGGCACAAAGTGGTTATATAGGCAGGGCAATTCAAGACAGCATCCTTAGTGGGAACTGGCTGTTGCTGACATGGCTCCTGTAGTCCAAAATCATGAAAACCTTTTCTCTGTGCATCAACCCAATCCTGGTCATTGTTTTTTTCAGGATCATACAGTAATTCATCATTTGTTGGAATCCTGTGCTGTCTCTCTTTTTGAGACAGGGTCTCCCTATGCAGTTCAGGCTGGCCTTGAGCTCATTTTGTAGCCCGGGCGGTATCAAACTCTCAATGATCCTCTTGCCTCAGCCTCCAGAGTGCTGGGATTACAGGCATGTACCACCACATCCTGCTTGTCTCTTCTTTTTCTTCTTGGTTGTGCTGCTTTGTTTTCATCCTCAGAATCAGAATCAAAATATTTATCACCAGAGTACTTTGCTGGAGCCATTCCAACTTTTTCATTTCCTAAGGAAAACCCTGTTCCAAGAGAAGAGAGCTTGTCTTCCATTGTTATTATGGTGAAATATTACTCACCTTCAATTTCTTTTTCAAATTCATCTTCACTAGAAGACTCACTTTCTCCAGTAAGACACTGTCTTAGTTACTCTTCTCTTGTTGCTGGCACAAATACCCAACACCAAAAATGAAGGAAGGAAAGGTACATTTAGCTCACAGTTACTGGAGGTTTCAGCCTGTATTCAGCTGGCTCCAAGGCAGAGAGCAGCAGTTCATGGTGGCAGAACATGAACAACAAAAACCAACGGCTACACAGAAAGTCTGTCTGTCTCTTATATTACATTCAGGCTCTCCGCCCCAGGGTGGGATGTAGTACTCACATCCATAATCCCGGCAGTAGTAAAACCCATAATCCTGGCCTTGGATCACACATAATCTCAGTGGATCATGAATTAATCACAAACTCTAGAAGTCCCCACCCCATGACTACATAAGGCTTTGGGGGAACAACTAGACAACAAACCATAACAGACACTCTCTGGTGACTTTTTGTATTTGTCAGGGGTTCCATGTAAAAGTACATCCACTTGATCTTCAGAACTGCTCAAAGCTGGCTCCTCATCACTAGGCTTTTCATCTGCATAGGGGTCATAGTCATCCTGGAGCAGGCTGGTAGTGTCAGAAAGGGGCCTACACAAACTCACACACCTCAGTCTCTGTCTGTCTGTCTGTCTCCCCTTCCCTCCCTCTCATGTCTCTCTTCCCTCCCTCTCCCCCTATTCTTCCCCTTTCCTTCCCCCACTCCTTCCCTCCCTCTCTCCTTGGTGTAGCAGTAAGAATCAGTACTGGGTGTTCTATAATTGAGACATGATCTCCCTCCATTGCCCAGGCTGGCCTTGAACTTGCAACCATCCTGCCTCAGTCTCCCCAGAAGCTGGGATTTCAGATGTGTGCCACTGCACCCCAGCTTAGAATCTTTTCAATAAACAGCATACTGTCAATATTTTCTAATGCTTTTTAAAAATGTATTTTAGTCCAGCATCTATAGGGTCTCACTACACAAATCAGAATCACAGTGATTCTCCCGTTTTTCAGCTTCTCTCTTTTTTGGTGGAACCAGGGATTGAACTCAGGCCCTTGCACTTGCCAGAGAAGTGTTCACTCCACCGAGCCAACTCTCTGGCCCCCTTTTCAGCTTCTCAAGTGCTGGGATTACAGGTGAGTGCCACCATGCCCAATCTCAAATGCTGTCTCAGTCTGCTCCAGGGGTGGGGCTGGCCCAGTGGGGCAGGGCCAGCACAGCAGGCCAGGGATGGATCCCAGCCCATGTCTACCTAAGCAGGTGCTTTAATCCGCTGAGCTATCTGGCCAGCCCTAATATTGGTTTTTAATATAACTTTAAAATGCTGTCTATCTCTCATTTCCAGATTCCTTTATAGAACAACAGCAAAAAGGACAAAAGAACAAAATAATAGAACCAGATTCACAATCCTTGCAACATGGGGAGGAACATTACCAAGTTTTGTGCCACACATACTAAAGAAGATATAGTTCCTGCTCTAACACAGGGGTCAGCAAATTTTCTATTGAGCTATATCTGCCATAACACAGAACCATACCTAGATAATATGTAAATGAATAAACTGGTTGAATTTGGCCTGTAGGCCTACTTTCATGATTTCCATCCAGAAGTACCAGTCTTTAAAGAACTTAAATGACAAGACTGCCAAAGGCAGGCATGGTAGAACACTTGTATAATCCCAGCATTGTGGGAAACTGGAGCAAGAGGATTATAAAGTTGGTCTTGGCCTGGGCAATTGAGCAAGTTAACAAAATAGTGTCTAAAAAAAAAAGGTGAAGAGGAATTGGTTTCTTTTAGAGGCAATGGTTGGTGGTGGAGTGGTAAAGGTTAAAGAACCTTATAGTACAAGGAACACAGGGCAGGAACAGAGGGCCGATTTAGGCAGAGGGAGAATGGCTGATGAATCAGAAGGGAGAGCATAGGTTGGCAAGACAGCTCTGAACCACATATATCACCAACTCTACCCTTGGGGCACACTGATCTGGCCACTGAGTCTGGGTGTGGTGGCACATGCCTATAATCCCAGTGTTGGGGTGGCTGAAAACAGAAGGATCACTATGAGTCTGAGCTAGGTATTAAGACCTTGTACCAAATATATTTAAAAAAAAAAAAGTAGTGACGGCATAAAGATTTTTGTAGGTTAAAGATTTTGGACTCGGGCCGGGCATGGTGGCGCATGCCTGTAATCCCAGCACTCGGGAGGCTGAGGCAGGAGGATTGTTGTGAGTTCAAGACCAGCCTGAGCTACAAAGTGAGCTTAAGGCCAGCCTGAACTACATAGTGAGACCCTGTCTCAAAAAAGCCAAAAAAAAAAAAAAAAAAAAAGAAAGATTTTGGACTCTATCCTAAATGTGCCAGGAAACTACTGCAGGGTATTCAACATAGAATTGATTTACTGTATTTGGTAATTCAACAAATACTTATTTAAGGAGTAATTATCATATGCTCGGTATGTATAAAGGTCTCTACCTTGTACAAGGCAAGGATTCTTACACCTTGATAGAGGAGAAGAAAACAAGCAAATCAACCTGCAAATATACTGAGAAAAAAAATTTTTTTCCCAACACTGGGAAGGGTGAAAGCAAGAGGATCACCACAAGTGTGAGCTGTACAGTGAGATCCTGGAAAAAATCACATACATGAAAAAAAAAAAAAAAAGTGGGCAAGAATTAGGCATATAGTGATATCCTAAAACCAATGCAATTACAGCAGGCATGGCAAAGATAGCTGAATAAGGGAGGTGGGATCTGTTTAAGAGGGCATGAAAGCCAAGGAAAGCCATTCAAGTTTTCAGTAGGGAAATGATATGACTTGACAAGATCCTGCTGAGTGGAAAATAGGTTGGAGGGGAATATAAGTGGAAACAAGAAAAACTAGGATACTATTCCAGCAATACATGCAAAAGATAATGGTGATTCAGAATAGAGTGGTAGTAGTGAAGATGAAAGATAGATTTGAAATATCTTGGAGGTAAAAGTTATAGGACTTATAAGGGCCGACCAGATAGCTCAGCAGACTAAAGCACCTGCTTAGAATGCAGTGGCTAGGGTTCAATCCACAGCATGGAGTGCGTGGTGATTGAGACTGGGGGTGGTGGCACACACCTGTAATACCAGCACTTGGGAGGCTGAAAACAGGAGAATCACTACAAGTCCAATCTATATAGTGAGACCTTGTAGATAAAAAAATTAAAGATGATTCTTAAGAGGTCTGGCTTTGGTAACCAGATATATGGGAATACCACTTAGTATGATAAAAAACAACAGGTTTGCAATGATGGGAAAACTAAAATTTTCTTTTGATTAGGTTAGCTTTGGGTGTCTAAGACAATTTAAGTAAATAAGCATTCTGATATATAATTCTGAAATCAAGAGAGAAGGATTGGGGCAGGGAGATGGCTCAGTAGAATAAGCACTTCCCTGGCAAGTGCAAGGGTCCGAGTTCAATCCCCATTTCTGGGGGGAAAAAAATCACTAGTTAAGAGAGAAGGATAGGCTAGAGATTTAAACTTGGGAGTTGCTAGCTTTCAGATGGTAAATGAGACTCTGGGACTAGATCACCAAAGGGAAGCATATCAAAGACTCAGGAGTAAACCCTAAGAAAAAAACCACCTTACCTTTTTTCTTTTTTAAATACAGGCAGAGAGAACAAGTGGCTAACAGAAAAGACAAACAAACAAACAAACAAAAAACCATCAGGTAAATGCAGAAAATCTGAGTGAAGTGTCAGTGAAACCACAAATTTCAAGAAAGGAGTAACTGTGTCAAATAGTCCAGGAAGATGGAAACAAAGTATCCACTAGAAATCACTGGTGACCCTGAAAAGAGTAATTTCAATGGATTGGTCAGATGGAGGATACTTGGGTCTGGGGAGATAGCTCAGTAGAATAAGCACTTGCCTGGCAAGCACAAGGGCCTGAGTTTAATCCCCAGTTCCAAAAAAAAGGAGGACACTAGAATAATCTCAACAATGAATAAAAGGTGAGAAAGTTGAATTGGCAGAGATGGAAATCTGGTTATGAAATTAAAAAAATTAGAATGGTAACTGGACAGGTAGGTGAAGGATATTAAAGATAAAAATAATTTATATGCTGTTGGGAACAGTGTGTGTATGTTCTTGTTTTGCTGCAGTCCTGGGGACTGAATTCAACATCTTAGCCATGCTAGACAAGTGCTCCACCACTGAGCTACATCCCCAGCCCTGGGAACATGGTTTCTTGGAGATAGGATTTGGTGATTGGTTGCACTGGGAAACAACAAAGAAGAAGGAAACCAATGTTATTTGCAGTATAGACAGTTGTACCATTTAAGATGAAGAATATAGAAACAAGGGCAAATTAACTGTCCTCTAAAGATCATGTTTCTAATAATAAGCAGGTTTTCTCTTTTATGAAGGAGACTTTCCCAGGAAAAAAATGTAAAATATGACCCAGTCTCTCTAAACTGTATTATTTTCTTTTTTTTTTTTTTTTTTTTTTTTTTTTTTTTTTTTTGTCTTTTTGAGACAGGGTCTCACTATGCAGTTCAGGCTGGCCTTAAGCTCATTTTGTAGCTCAGGCTGGTCTCGAACTCACAACAATCCTCCTGCCTCAGCCTCCTGAGTGCTGGGATTACAGGCCTGCGCCACCACGCCCGGCTGAAATTCTCTGTTGACAGGACAGGAGTCATGATTTTGCAATTAAAATACTTAATATTTAGGCTAGGCAGGGTAATACGCACTGTTCCCAGGTATGGGGAAGGTCAAACTCAGGAGGCTCAAAGAAGCCTAGGTAACACAGTGAGAAGCTCATCTGAAACCAAACACTGAAGACTTAAAACCGGTAACCTGTAGTGGAACTATGTTTTTTTCTTAAGAAATTAGTCTAATTTAATACTGTTCACATTGTGAAATAGCTTAATACTCCTTTGCTCCTTGGGACATTACACTTAATTTTCATGGGAGTGTTTTTAGAACATTAAGCCTCCTTCCAAAGGGAAAGTAATATCAGTTCTTGTGACAACCCAGGGAAATGAATTGCTCCTGCTACCTCAAGAGAGCGCTAGGAGAAAAAGATAGAAACTGCAAGTAGATAAAGTTAAGACTTAGTCCATTCTGATGTTTATGGTAGCTGTTTGGAAATGTTTGAAAAACTGAATCTACGGAAAATGGACGGGCTTCAGGTACTTCTACAAGACCTCTAATCTTCAGAAAGAGATGAAAGTTGCAAGCATCTCCAAAAAGTTCTACCTGTATTTTTCAACAATATCGGAAGCACCACAATGTAGCATACTACCCTGCCATTCCCCCCACCTGCCTGATTACTGAGTTGCTAGAAGCCAGATAGGATTCACGTTCCCAGAATAAACAATTCGATCATCTCACTGCAGGTCATTGGCCCTAGGTTCTTCCCATTCCTGGTCTTTTCGCGTGGCCCACTTTTCAAAAATCTCCGAAAGACGTAACCTCACGAAGCCTGTTGATTCAACAGGCCACCGACCCAATTCACTGGTTCCATATGCTACTCTGTTTGGAAAAGCCTTGAGTCTAGGAGCAGTTAACCTGCGTTTCTCTCCTCCCCCCCTCGTAGAGTAGGAAAGGCCTAGGGGAGCCCCCTTCTTTCCGCAGACGGCTCCCTAATGCCTCTTCCCTGACGCGACCAGGCCTTAGGAGTCCGGTTCCCCGCCTGACCCAAACGAGAAACACTCTCTCCAGTTCGAGCTTTACCTGTTCCGCCGCTTCTCCGGTGCGCAAAACCCCAACCGAGGAAAATGGAGTCGTCGAACCGAGACTGGGAAAGGATAGTACGGACCCACCGCACGGCCCCTCTGCCGCGATCACCGCCACTGCTGCGTCAACGTGCTACGTCACTTCCGGCTCCCTGTCACCGACAGTGGGCGGGCCACTGTTTGCTCTCTTCTCCTTGGCTTTTTTGGGACGTTTTTGTCTAGAGAGTGCGGAAGCCCGGAGAAAGCGAATTAGGAAAGCAGCTGTCACACAGGCCTCGAAACACAGGGAGGAGATCGAATACAGCCTGGCCCAGAGGGTTCCTCAGGCCGCTCTAGCCAAAGGAACCATAAAGATCAGACGAGCGTTTCTTCCCTTCCTCTTTTCAGTGCTTCCGCCTCAGCTTCTGGTTCCGGGGAGGAGCAAAATTCTCTTCGAATATTAGGGTGACTGAGGTCCAGCTAGGATGGCTGTTGTACCTCTCTTGTTGTTCGGAGGTTTATGGAATGCTGTGGGAGCATCCAATCTGGCTGTCGTTACTTGCGGTTCTGTGCTGAAGCTACTTAACACGCGCCATAATGTCCGACTTCACTCACACGACGTGCGCTATGGGTCAGGTATAGCTGGGTACCGGGTTGAAGTGGGCTGGCAAGACCTGGTAGACTCCAGAGGGGGCGGGGCCCTGGTTAGGGGTACCCTGGGGAGGTTTCAGAGGTCCAGAGGAGGTGAAGTGGGGGACTGCGCTGTTTCAAAGCAATTTAGTCGTAATATTTGCTTTTATGTAGTTTGAACCCGGGTCCTTGAGCTTGCCAGGCAGGCGCTTAGACCTCCGAACTATCCCAGCCCTAATTCTTTTACAAGGAAATGAACACAGTAGTAGGCATTGCAAAGGAAACTGAATTTTACCGTATGAGATCAAAATACTTCATAATAATTTGTTCGTTCAGAATACATTTGATGAACATCTACGATGTGCCTAATATTGTTCTAGATATAGATGACATAGTGAATCTGTAAAGTCACCGGGAAGACAGTAAAGGACCGGCAAGATAGCTCAGCGGACTAAGCGCCTGCTTTGGCTAGCTCAGGAACCAGGGTTTGATACCCGGTCCTGCAAGCCCCGCTGACCCCGCTCCCGAGGCGTGCTGAGCCAGCGATGGAGTTTAGGCTTGGTGGTGCTCTAGTCCCAGTGCTGGGGAGGCTGGAAACAGGAGGATCACGAGTCCGAGCTGCGTGGTGAGACCGTATACATTAAAAAAAAAAAAAAAAAAGTAAAAAAGACAAAAGTGAAAAAGAAGTTGAAACGCTGGGGAATTAGCTCAGTGATTGACTGTTTACCCACCATATGGAAGGCTTTGGGTTATATCCCTATTACTGAAAAGAAAAAGAAGGATGGAAGGAACTGGGAAGTATGAGTTGTATTTGAGATGACTTTGATGACTGATGATGCTGTTAGCTGCCAGAGGAAGCTCTCTCAAATGGGCTGGTTTGCATAGTTCATGATGAAGGGTTGGGAACCTGTTTAGTTAGCTAAACTAAGGAAGGAACTGAATTCTCATTTGGATATCCTAACAATCCTAGCAACTGTTTAAGTGAGCACGAATTATATTTCAGCCCTGGAGGCTGAGGCAGGAGGATTGTTGTGAATTCGAGACCAGCCTGAATTACAAAGTGAGCTTAAGGCCAGCCTGAACTGCATAGTGAGACCCTGTCTCCAAACATACAAACAAATAAATAAAAACATTTGATACGATTTTCTAGTTTGGATCTACTGAATTGAGGTGGAGGTAAGAAACTATAGGTTTCAAATACTGTTGGAGCTCAGAAGAGGGATCTGTGCTGAACGTGAGATATAGTTAGATACAGCACTGGGCAGATGGTGTTTGTGGCGTGATGAGAGTGGATGAAATTGCTCAGGATGAACTGTTTTCAGTTTGAACATTAATTCTGTGCCAACTGTGAAGCACTGATACTTGTTAAAAATACAAATGCTGGGCCGGGGAGATGGCTCAGTGGAATAAGTGCTTCCCTGGAAAGCGCAAGGGCCTGAGTTCAATTCCTGGTTCCGCCAAAAAAAAAATAATAATAATAAAATAAATGCAAATGCTTTTGTATTGAGTCCCAACAAGTACCCGAGAACTGATAGAAATAGAAACAACAACTCTGGGTAATCCCAAAGTGTAAGGATTAGGGTGGAGTGGAAAAAGTGAAAGATGAACTGGAGACTGAAATTTAGTGAGCAGGGCTGTGAGGATTGAAAGAGCTGTGAGGCAGTAACTTGAAATGAAGGGCTGTTAGTTTGCCTTCTCTCTTTTTTGGGGGGGTACTAGGGATTGAACTCAGGCCCTTGCACTTGCTAGGGAAGCGCTTATTCCTCTGAGCCATCTCCCTGGCCCCCCCCCTTTTTTTTTGCCTTTGTAGAAAAGATGTAACAAAGCACACTAAGTGTGGTGGCAGTGCTAGCACAGCAGAGGGTGAAGTAGGAGAATTATAAGTTTATGACCTGTCTAGGCTAGGTAGCAATTTCAAAGCCAGTCTGGACTACATAGTAAGAAACTATTTAAAGAAAAGAAAAGAAAGAAGGAAAGTAGCCAAGTCATGAGCTGAGTGGGAGAAACCAGCAAAGCGGGACTGATAGTTACTTTCATCCAGATAACTAGTACTTATGTTGCATGGTAAAAAGCAGGTGTCATTTAAAGCTTGTTATCAGATAGAACCGAGAAACTAGAGTATTTGAGGAAAGTATCTTGAAATATTGTATGGGGTGCTTTCAATGAAATGGGAAATGAATGAGAGCCCTAGTGAAAGGAATATCCTTGGAGTTTATGAGGGTAACTTGTTTGGAGGAACTTGACAGAAAACAATGCAAGAAGAAAGATAACCTCTGTGGAACTTAAGTGGTGAAGAGTGTTAGTTCCAGTTCACCATCATTCTTGATAGAGCTGCATAGTAGTTACCCTTTCTAACACTTGAAGGTAATGCAGAGGGCCTGCTCAGTGGATTAAAGTGCCTGCTTAGACAGATGCAGGGCCTGGGGTTTGATCCCTGGCATGCCTTGTTGGGCCTGATTGAGACTGGGTATGTTGAGGCCTGCCTGTAATCCCAGTGCTTGGGAAAAGGCTGAAAACAGGAGGATCACTATGAGTCTGAACTGTGTAGTAAGACCCTGTAGATCCTGTACTAAATACATAAAACAAACAAAAAAAGGTAATGAGATAATAATGCCTAGCTCAGAGAACAGATGCATGTATTAAGTGACATGTAATAAAAATAAAAAAATAGGGGCCAGGGAGATGGCTCAGTAGAATAAGCGCTTCCCTGGCAAGCACAAGGGCCTGAGTTCAATCCCCAGTTCTGCCAAAAATAAATAAATAAATAAATAAATAAATAAATAAAATAACCTGTAAGCAAAGGACTTGGGTTAGTGCCTGAAACCTGGTAAATGCTCAATATATATTTATTAGCTATGAATCGTGTGTGTGTGTGTGTGTGTGTGTGTGTATTTTTTTTTAATTGGAGACAGGGTCTTACTATGTAGCATAGGCTGGTTATAAGCTTGTAATGATCCTTGTACCTCAGCCTCCCAAGTGCTGTGATTTCAGGCATGTTACTGTACATAGCACCCAATATATACATATATATGTATGTATGTATATGTATATATGTATAGCATTTAGTGCAGGGCCTACCTACTACATAGATCAGACTCATAGTGATCTTCTTGTTTTCAGCCTCCCAAGCTCTGGGATTACAGGACTACAGGTGTGTGCCACCACGCCCAGACTCAATAACTTCTCAGCATGCCCAAGGTCAGCCTGGCACAGCATGCCTGGAGATCGAACCCCGGCCACTGTGTTCTGCCTAAGCAATCACTTTGGTCCACCAAGCTGCCTGGCCCTAGCCCAGTATTTTAACCTGAAGCATTATACCAGTTAGGAAAGGAGTCACCAAATTTAGATGACCCAAGAGAGTTTTGGAGCTAGGCATTGAATTTAAGGCCTTCACACTGAGCTGTATCCTTATCTTGCTGGCGGGCCTGCCCATCCCCCCTAACTTTTTTTTTTGTATTTTAAGAAAGTGTCTACAGGGTGTTCAGGGTCTCACTACTAGATGGGCTAATAGTGATCCACCTGTTTACAACTTTCCAAGAGCTGGGATTACAGGTGCTTCACCACACCTGGTCTTCAGTTGCCTTCTCAGCGCACCCCAGAGGCCGGGCTGGCACACCAGGCCTGGGATCGAACCCCTGGCCCCTGCCCCTGCCTGCAGGTGCTTTAATCCTGTGAGCTATTTGGTTGCCAACACCCCTGCCCCCACCCACCCCCGCTATTTTGAAACAGTGACTTAGTGAATTGCCAAATTGATTCGGTTGAGCTTAAACTTTTGATCCTCTTGCCTCAGCCTCCCAGAGTGTTGGGATTGCAGGTATGTGCTGCCAAGCTTGGTTAAATATTTTTATAATACTGTATATTGATAGGCTACTCATAGGAGTTTGAGAGTTACATTGACTGCTTGAATAAAAGTTGAAAAAAAATTTAATGGAATGGGGTATACCTATAATCCCAGTATCTGGGAGGTTGAGATCAGCCTGGGGACTATAAAAGTGAGCACAAGGCCAGCCCAAACTGCACAGTGAGACCCTGACTCCAAAAAAAAAAAAAAAAAAAGTTGGTGGCATAAAATCGTCTTTAATTGTAAAATATGAAAATTTTTATTGTACTACATAATAGACATTGAACAATATTTCAAACGTTAAAATTATATACTTAAATATCTGTACTTATGTATCTAGTGCTCTTTGGAGTTGGCACACTTAAATACAGGATATCTTTCGTTTAATCTTTTTGAGGCAGGATCTTGCTATGTAGTTCAGGCTGGCCTTGAGCTTGCTTTGTATCCCAGGCTGGTCTTGAATTTGCAGTGATCCTCCTGCCTCACCCTCCCAAGTGCTGAGATTGCAGGTGTGCATCACTATACCTGGCTAACATATCACATCATTCCTAAAATTGTGTATGAACACATTTAGTACTTTACATAAGATAATTTTTTTTTTTTTTCCCCAATACTGGGGATTGAACTCAGAACCTTGCACTTGCCAGGCAAGCACTTACGCCCTTGAGCTATCTCTCCAGTCCTACATAAGTACTTTAATGCTGTAGAAGAAAAAGTATCATCAAGTACAGAGCACAGCAGTTCATGGTGGTGAAAGGCAGCAAAATAGCAAGAGCAGGGCTGGGGAGATAGCTCAGTAGAGTAAGTGTTTGCCTGGCAAGTGCAGGGTCCTGAGTTCAATTCCTGGTACTGAAAAAAAAAAACAAAAACAAAACACCAGCAAGAGCAAAAGAGAGGAACAATGGCAACAGAGAGCAAGTCTTTCTCCCTTAAATTGCATTTAGGCTATAGCCCCAGGCTGTGTGTAGTACTCATACCCACAGACCCAGCAGCACTCACATGCATAATCCTAGTGGATCACTAGTTATTCACGAACTCTAGAAGTCTGCCCCATGACTGCTTGAGGCTTTGGGGGGACAAGTAGACACAAACCATAACTCCAAGTGTTGTTTCTTTCCCACCCTTGCACATCAGTTTTATGATACAAGGCACATTGTTGGCCATGGGAAAGAGAAGAATTAGGTTGTACTCATTTGCCTTTCTTTTTTTTTTTGTCTTTTTGAGACAGGGTTTCACTATGCAGTTCAGGCTGGCCTCGAGCTTGCTTTGTAGCTCAGGCTGGTCTCGAACTCACAACAATCCTCCTGCCTCAGCCTCCCGAGTGCTGGGATTACAGGCCTGCACCACCACGCCCGGCTTATTTGCCTTTCTTTTTTTGACTGTAGGTAGTGGGCAGCAGTCAGTGACAGGTGTAACCTCTGTAGATGACAGCAACAGTTATTGGAGGATCCAAGGGAAGACTGCCACAGTGTGTGAAAGAGGAACTCCCATCAAATGTGGCCAGCCTATCCGTCTGACCCATGTCAACACAGGTCGAAACCTTCATAGTCACCATTTCACCTCACCTCTTTCTGGAAACCAGGTGAGGTAACATCTAATGATCACTGCATTACTCATTTGGATTATTTGATCTGAGTTCTTAATCATTTCTATTCATCCTCCCTCCCTCTTTCTCTTTCTGGTGGTGGGAATTGAAACTAGGAACTTGAATATTTGGAGTACATTTCAGTGAATGAACAGATCCTGGACCACTTGAACATTGATGTAGACCCCTTAGTGTCTTTTTTTTTTTTTTTTGGCAGTACCAGGGATTGAACTCAGGACCATTGCACTTGCCAGGGAAGCACTTATTCTACTGAGCTATCTCCCTGACCCCTTTCTTTTTTTTTTTTTTTTTTTTTTGGTGGGACCTGGGATTGAACTCAGACCCTTGTGCTTGCCAGGGAAGCGCTTATTCTACTGAACCATCTTTCTGACTCCTTCCCCAGCCCCCTTAATGTCTTTTTCCTCTTATCCCTTACTCCTTATATGAGCATGATATATTTGCTGTAGCCAACAAAGCAACACTAACAATGTTTTTGTCAACTAAAGTCCATAATTCTAGTTTTCATTTATTGATTTATTTATTTTTTGTATTTAGTACAGGGTCTACAGGGTCTACAGGGTCTCACTATGTAGAGGACTGTAGATTGGACTTGTAGTAATCTGCCTATCAAGAGCTGGTATTATAGGGGTAGGTCACCATGCCCAGCCCAGTCTCAAAATGCTGTCAGCATTCCCCAGGGATGGACTGGCACTGCACTGCATGCAGGGGTTTGAAACCCCCCACCCCTGTCATCCCATCTTCTAAGCAGGTGCTTTAATCTGCTGAGCTATTTGGCTGGTCCTTCCCTTACTTTTCAATTAATGTTCTTTTTCTGTTCCAGAGTATTGCATTACACTTTGTTGTCTCATTAGTTTCCTATTGCGTATAACAGGTGTATTGTTGATGCCCATCTTTTAGAATCTGTCATATTTTTCTTATGATGAGACTTTGTTTATGAAGATACTTTGGAAGAAAATCACAGAGGCAATAAACTATTTTCATTACATCCTATCAAGGGTACATCTATCTTTTTTTTTTTTTTTTTTTTTGCGGAACTGGGGATTGAACTCAGGCCCTTGAGCTTGCCAGGGAAGCACTTATTCCACTGAGCCATCTCCCCAGCCCCCAAGGGTACATCTATCTACATGATTTTTATTTGCAGTTGATCTTACATCGCTAATGATACAACAAATTTACCTTGGTAATGTAAAGTGTTAAGGGGAAAAATGTTCTAGAGTAGAGGATAGGAGAAAAAAGGCACTAAGAGGTCTGCCTTTCCTGAAAGTTTAGCTAGCTCAAGGCAGGCTAGGATGGAAGAGGGACATCGCAGAGGAGGAGCAGTCCATGCCAAAGCAGGGCAGGCAGAGGTGGTAAGCAGAAAGTCCAGGGGATAAGACAAGCCTCTTTCTGTCCCTTATATTGTATCCAGACTACCAGGTATAGAGCAATACCAGACCAAAGAGTAGACTATTTTAATAATCATTCATTCTTAATCATAGCACCCTTACTCCTAACATTGTACCCTGAATCAGTCACACACTTTAGATTCTAAAAGTCCCACCTATGGCTGTATGAGGCCTTAAGGGGAACCTACACACAGGATGTAACAAAGCCCAACCTCCTTGTATTGGAGAATGGTATTGGAACTGGGATTTAGGTCTTAGATAAACTTAGTGACATTTAGGTGTTATTTCTTTTGTTCTGACAGAACAAAGAAATGTTTGTATGTATGCAAACTCGTGTGTGTATATATATATGCACACATCTGTAAATACAGATATGTTTAGCCATTTGTATCTATATTGAGTTACAATGGGTTCTTTTTTTTTTTTTTAAACAGGGTCTTGCTCTATAGTCCAGACTGAACTCATTATGCAGACTAGGGTGGCCTCAAACTCAGGACAATCTTCCTGCCTCAACATTCCTAGTGCTGGGATTACAAGTGTGTGCCACCATGGCCAGCTTTAAATGTTTTTTTTCCTCATGTCTTCAAATCTAGTCTGTCTCCATATAGATCATTGTAGCCTCTTCTGTATTTATATGTTCCCACTGCAACAATGAGATACCTTACTCCTATAATCCACAATCCCCCCAGTTTATAGTGTAGTAACACCAGATTTTTTTCTTTTTTTGTACCAGGGATTGAACTCAGAACTTGTGCTTGTCAGGCAGGCCTGTAAGCCTCTGAGCTATCTCCTTGGGACACATCAGAATTGTTAATTGAAACTAAATTAACTGGCACTTAATTTATCTCATAGAGTACTGTACTAATGCATAGTTCCTTTTGCCTTTTTTACAGACTATTTCCAAATGCCTGTTTTTTTGGCATCTAAAGTTATAGTTATAAAACTCACAGGGTTTTGGTTGTCATTGTAAATAGTTGGCCTTAAGGAGAATGAGATTGAGATGAACATTGGATATAGAGAACTTACATAACAAGGAGTCAAGCTGAGATTTATAGGTCTACTTGAATCTAGAGCCCATTCTTCTTCCAAGTTACTCGCTAGGTCAGTTAAAAACTATTTACAGGAACTAGGGATATAGTTCAGTGAATCTGTGTTTAGCATGCTTATGGTCCTAGGTTCAGTCTGCAATGTGCATGCACACACATGCACATGTGCATGCATGCGCGCGCGCGGAGTTAGGGGTAGATATTTAGAGGGATGAAACAGAGAGGCTGAGACAAGAGGTTCACTTGAGCTCAAGCCAGCCTGGGCAAACATTGTTAATGTATATGAATTCTCCTTTGTTTCTGTGAAATGATAAAAAAAAAAAAAATCGTTACCAGTCACTATATTGTCAATTACAAGATGCCTGTGGTTCTAGGGCCAGCATAGCATTTGGTATCAGGGATCAAACCTGGGTCCCTGCACTTGCTAGGCAGGCAGATGGACAACCAAGCTATGTCCCCAGCCACTATATTGTCAGTTTTCTTTTTTTCTTTCTTGTCAATTGTTGATAGCTATTTCAAGAACCTATCTCTAAAGAAAAAAGGTTGAGACTAATAGAAAATATAAGACAAATATAGTATTAATTGCAAACTTAGACTCAATAGAATAAGTACCTGCCTGGCAAGCACAAGGCCCTGAGTTTTATCCCCAGTACTGCAAAAAAAAACAAAAACCCCATAATTGCAAACTTAAGGCTAGGACCATAATCTTACAGTAATTAATCTTTCTCTGAGATGTCCTTTGCATCTTATTTTTCTGCATGTATTTTTTAAAATAACACAGGAAAGCTTTTTATTTGCCATTTTTGTTATTATTTTTATTTATGTATATGGTTATTATAGGGTTTCACTATGTAGCTTGGACTCATGGTGATCCTCCTGCTTTCAACCTCTCCAGTGCTGGGATTATAGGCGTGTGCCACTGCGCCTGGACTCTGTCAGGCTCAGCCTGCCCTGGGTGTGGGGCTGTCATGGCATGTGGTACCAGGGGTCAAACTGTGGTCCCTGTGCTTGCCTTAAGCAGACACTTTAGTCTGCTGAGCTCTCTCTCTGGCCTATCTTATTGTTACTATTTTATTATTTTTTATCATTTTTGTGCAGCTTTTTTTTGTTTGTTTGTACCAGAAATACAAACTCAAGAGTCTCATTCTTGGTAGGCAGGCACTGCACCACTGAGTCACATTGCCAGGCCAGCTTCTCCTTCTTCCTTTTGCCTTGTTTACACTTTAAGCCTGGGTATTAGCCATGCTAATGTTGCCACTTTCCATTATTTGTTTTCTAGGAAGTGAGTGCTTTTGGTGAGGAAGGTGAAGGTGATTATCTGGACGATTGGACAGTGCTCTGTAATGGGCCCTACTGGGTGAGAGATGGTGAGGTGAGGTTTAAACATTCTTTCACCGAAGTACTGCTGTCTGTCACAGGAGAACAATATGGTCGACCCATCAATGGACAAAAAGAAGTGCATGGCATGGCCCAGCCAAGCCAGAACAACTATTGGAAAGCCATGGAAGGCATCTTCATGAAACCTAATGAGTTGTTGAAGGTGGAAGCACATCATGCAGAGCTATGACTCCAGAGGTGTAGAGCCACTGTCATTACACAGTATTCATAGACATGTTGCTGCTTCACCCAAGGATCCCTGCTACACATCACCTGGGCAGTGAACATGTCCCCATGGAGACAAAGATGCACAATAGAAAGCAGTGGCCATGTTTGGAAGCTGCAGCTTTCCACTTTTAAATTGGTTGCTCTCCTAGACTTGAGTCAGTTCTGAGTAGAGAACTTACTGGTGAAGGCACAGATGCTTTTTATTCATACTGACAAAAGAAACTAAGGAAACTTCCCACCTAGCTGGAATTTCTCCTCCTTTGGTGCTTGGCATCATGGATTTTTTTGTCGTGTTTTTTTTTTCTAGTACATTTCAGCAATATGTAATGATATTCATTGTTGGGAGTTGGTACATGTACATAACACATCTTAATTCTTTTTATGTCCGATTCACCTCCATTAGTTAGCATGGATTGTTTGTGTGAATTCCCCACTATTTCTCTTTCTCTGAAATGATAAAAATTTATTGTCAGTTTCTCTGTTGTCACCTTAATAACTATTTCATGATATACTTAATCGTTAAGTCCTAAAACTTTGGAGATGCTGGAAATCTTCAGCATGGGCCATTTTAGGTTTACTTATAACCAAAACTTTTCTTTCTGTCTCTTTTTATTTCTCCCCAACCATCTCATTAAATTTTTGAGTAACTATAGCTAAAGATCCTCAAAAAAATACAGCATGTTGTATAGCTAAAGAAATGTTTTACTCTGGATCTGTTGCTGCACATGAGAAAAAGGGGTAAAGGTAGAAAGAAGAGCCAACATTAACTGCTAAATACTAGGCATCATGTTGTAGCTATTACCTCATTTAATCTTCATGAAAATTATAACTTAAGCACTGGTTTTACCAGGGCAGAACAGAACAGTTAAGTGTTGCCTGTTTTTTTTTTTTTTTTTTGGTGGGTGCCCAGGCATCTGGACAGGGAAGTGAACTAAATTCTTAAAACTAGTAAATAATTTTGGGATAAGAATCTAACTGTGTCTAACTCAATGTTTTTACTATGCTATAAATTTTGTATTTTGTTTTTGGAAGATAGTCATCTTTTCTGTTGACAGGATAGGGTTTTTTTTGTTTTTGTTTTTGTTTTTTTGGTGGAACTGGGAATTGAACTCAGGCCCTTGTGCTTGCCACGCAAGCACTTATTCTACCAAACCATCACCCTGGCTCCTAAGGGTTTTTTAAAAATGTATTTGGGGGCCCAGGGAGATGGCTCAGTGGAATAAGTGCTTCCCTGGCAAACACAGGGGCCTGAGTTCAATCCCTGGTTCTGCCAAAAAAACCCAAACAAACCAAAAAACATTATTTGGTACAGGTACAGGGTTTCACTACACAGCTTAGACTCAGTGATCCTCTTGCGTTCTGCCTCCCCAATGCTGGGATTACAGGTGTGTGCCACCATACCCGGACTTGGTGGCTGGCTCAGCACACCGGGGGTCAGGGCTGGTAGCATGTGATGCTAGGGATTGAGCCCTAGTCCTTACCCTTGCCTAAGCAGGCACTTAGTCTGCTGAGGGAAATCTTGTTTTGAAAGATCTATGGGTGAGTTTTTTTCCTCCTCCAACTACCTCATTCCTTCTTTCCTATGCTTCTTCCAGAACACTTTTTTCCCCCTTTCAGTACTGAGTACTGTGCTTTATCCTCAGCTGTTTTTTTTAAGTACAGGGTCTCACTTCACAGATCAGACTTGAAGTGATTCACCTGTTTTCAGCCTCTCAAGCACTGGGATTATATTTGCAGCCACCACTCCCAGTCTCTTGCCATCTCAGCATGCCCCAAGGGCAGGGTCAGCATGGCATGCCAGGGATTGAACCTCTGCTGCTGTTCTCTAACTAAGCAGGCACTTTAGTCTGCTGAGCTATCTGGCTGGCCTTATCCTCAGCTCTTTATAAAGTTTTTAATTTTAAGTGCATGTCTGGCAAGGGTAAGGTCCTTAGTTTGATTCCCGTTATCAAAATATATATATTATATATTTAAATTTTGAGAGAGTCTTGCTGAATCATCAAGTTGGACTTGAATTTAGATTCCCGAGCTTCCCACATTTCTGTGATTACAAGGCTGCACCACTATACTTAACTTATTCCTGTATCCCCCAAGCATGGTAGTGGAGAACAGAGGTGGCTGCCATCTACTAGAATTTCACTGATTAGTCAGGTCTTTCAGGGTTTTTTGTTTGTTTGTTTTTGTTTTTTTGAGACAGGGTTTCGCCATGTATTGTAGTTTAGACTGACCTTGAACTCCTTATGTAACAGGCTGGCCTTGCACTCAACCTCCTGCCTTAGTCTCTCAAGTGCTGGGATTACAGATGTATGCCACTGTACCTCGTTAGCAATCTTTTTTAGTTTTTTTTTTTTTTTTTGTATTTAGGACAGGATATACAGGGTCTCACTGCATAGATTGGACTCAATGATCCTCCTGTTTATAGCCTCCCAAGTGCTGGGATAACCCAGTCTCACCCTCTCAGGGTGTCCAGGGACAGGGCCAACACAGTAGGCCCAGGAATTGAACTCCCAGCCTGTGTCTGCCTAAACAGGTCCTTTAGTCCGCTGAGCTATTTGGTCAGCCCAAGCTTTTTTTACTTTTAAAAACTTTGGTGTTTTTCTTTTTTTTTTTTCTCTCTATACAAAAGCCTTTTATTTTTTATATTTACATAGATATTTAGAAATCCATCCATATACAGCATTGTAGTGTGACTGTCTTATGACTTTCTTTGTCTTATTTTTCATTTACTACCCTTTTAAAAAGGACAGTATAGTAATAGCTGGTATGTCATAACAAGTACATATTTAGGTGTTACTTTTTTTTGTCTTTTTGAGACAGAGTCTTGCTATGCAGTTCAGGCTGGCCTTAAGCTCACTTTGTAGCTCAGGCTGGTCTCAAACTCATAACAATCCTCCTGCCTCAGCCTCCCGAGTGCTGGGATTACAGGCTCGTGCCACCACACCCGGCTTAACAAGTACACATTTAGAAGACCTGAATGGCAGGCATTTGGAGTGTGACCCTTCTATTACACTTTGTTAAATTCAGTGTAGTTGCTTGGTTCACAGGTATCAGCATATATAGTTAGTTGGGGTGAGAATCCTACCACTTAACTGCTAGTTTAAAAAATCTGATGTTTCTCAGGATCATTGTCTTATTCATCTAGTGTGTATAAGTGAATGGTCTTGCCTCTTTTTCCTTTTTCTTTTTCTTTTTTTTTTTCAATACCAGGGATTGAACTCGGGACCTTGCATTTGCCAGGCATGTTAATGTTGAACATTTAGATATACTTGCTCTGCCAGACATGTTCCATGACATTAAGACTTGGTTTCTTTTATGATTTGTAGTCTCAGTAAACTCAAGCTATGAATTAATAGTTTCATCTGTGCTTCTACTCCTCTTCCCTATCCCATTTCAATTGTTTTGATTCCTTAGCAGTCAGTATGTCAATAACATAGAGAATAGAAGCAATATTTCAAGCTCTGAGATTGCCAGTAGGGGTCAGAACAGTCAAGAGAGAAGGAAGTAGGGCCAGGGAGATGGCTCAGTGATTTGAATAAGTGCTTCCCTGGTAAGCACAAGGGCCTGAGTTAAATCCCCAGTTCTGAAGAAAAAAAAAAAAAAGAGAGAAGGAAGTGATAGGTATCTTAGTTGAATTAAAGACAGATGAACGCAATGAAAAGAGAGTATGGAGATGGGTTACAAGGCATCTTTCCTTGACCTGCACTTTCTGGACCTTCCATGAGCATTCAGAAGACGTGACACATGAAGGTTACTGATTTTAGGGATAGCAGAAATAATGATGTGTGGAAGATAAGTGTGATCTGAAGCAGCAGTGGTGCCCCTGGCAGATATGGGATTTAAAGGCTAGATAAGGAAACAAGTTGGAGGAGTAAGAACAACTTTGCAATATACTGGTGAAAGTTGAAGTGTTATCTGAGGGAACAAAGAAGCTCTGAGTAAAATCTAGAAGGATGTTTATAGAGACTAGGACACTACAACAAAGGGGACATTAGTTCTACATAATAGTGTTGAAATCCTTAAGATTTTTGTTTTGGTGGGGGGAGAATACCAGGAATCAAACTCAGGACCTTGTGCTTCCAGGCAAGTGCTGTGCTGCTGAGCTATATTCCCAGCCTCAAGATTTCTTTAGTACTGGTAAATTATACTTCAGAAGCAGTAAATTATTCCGTATTAGTAAACCATCATTCAGATAGTGACACAAACTGGGGGAGGTGGCTCACAGCTGTGATCTCAGCACTCTAGGAGGCTGAGGTAGGAAGATCACAAATTCAACTCCAACCTGGATAATTCAGGGATTTAGGGAGACCCTGTCTCAAAAAAAGAAAAAGAAAAACAAAAAAAGGTCTGGCGTTGTATGTAGCTCAGCAGCAATACTTAAGAAAAATCGAGTTTTTAAAACAGGGTTCCCCTTGCTAGGCACAGGACTATAATCCTGGCGCTCTGGGAGAATGAGGCAGGAGGATCATTCCAAGTTCAAAACCATGGGGTCTGGGAGGCAGCTCAGAATAAGTGCATGCCTGGCATGCGCATGTTCCTGAGTTCAATCCCTGGTACTGCAAAAAAAAAAAAAAGTTCAAAACCAGACTGAACTGCATAGTGAGACTGTTTCAAAAAAGACCAAAAAAAAAAAAAAAAAAAAAAAAAAAAAAAAAAAAAAAAAGGAAAAAAAGAAAAATCCATAAAAAAGCAAAAAACCAGTGTACCCCTAATTTACTACATTGCTCAGACTGGTCTTGAGTTTAGCAGTACTCTTGAATTTAGCCAGATAGAGTACAGAGATTACAGGCTTGTCCCACTTGGCTAACAAAGCTACTTAAAACATCACAGTAATTTTTTTTGGTTTTTTTGGTAGAACTGGGGATTGAACTCAGGCCCTTGTACTTGCCACGGAAGCACTTATTCCACTGAGCCATCTCCCCAGCCCTACATCACAGTAATTTTAAGGGACCTTTGTCCAATTCATTTACAGGGGAAGAAGCCCATAAAATTAACCATGACCCGAATTTACCTTCAAGTTTATTTCATGAAGAGTGAATAAATGTTTTGCTCCCTAGGTTAACTTTTTTTTGTTTGTTTTGCCTTTTAAGACAGGGTCTCACTATGCAGTTCAGGCTGGCCTTAAACTCACTTTGTAGCTCAGGCTGGTCTTGAACTCACAACAATCCTCCTGCCTCAGCCTCCCAAGTGCTGGGATTACAGGCATGCGCCATCACGCCCGGCCCTAGGTTAACTGTTGTTGAAGGACAAGGTCAGTGTTCACTCCTGCAGTATCTGTTCTACTCTTTTGGGTCCAGTTCATGCTATACACTTTGTATTATAAGTTTTACCCATGAAATGTCTGGAAAGGTCTACAACAATTGGTTAATACGCACAAAATTGACCATATCCGCATTTAGGCAATACACGAGTTATAAACTCATGCGTTTCCCTTATGGTGGAATGAGGCGCAATTTCTGGGGTCTTTTAGTTCCCTCTTGATTCTCATTTTCAAAAAGGCTTCTTAAAACTACCGAAGTCATCGCTTCTCGACCCTTTGGCTAAGATCAAGGGTAGTATCCGTTCTTATCAGTTTTAAGAATACCTAACTTATTTCTACTGACCCAAGGGAATAACTTGGATGGACTTCTCAGTCCAGGCCTTGAGCGTCCAGTTGACTCTAGATGCCTTAGGAAACGTTTTAAATGCGGAACTCTGAGGCTAAAATGAGTCAGGCTGGTCACTGCCAACACAGGGTGCGGACTTGGACTCCGACCTCCGCAGTCGGGCCACCGCACAGCGCACCCAGGGCGGGGCGCACGTGTCAGCCCGCCCTCCACCGCTTCCTCCGCAGCCACGCCCTCCCTTCGCGCACCCAGTCCGTCCACCCTGCAGGCTCCGGGGCGCGGGGCGGGGCGCGGGAGGAAGAAGCTGGCTGGCTGGCGGGCCGCGGGGGGCGGGGCGCGCGCGCGCACCAACGCTTCCCCCTCCGCCTTGGCTCCGCGCGCGGCTAGTCGGCCCGCGGCGGTGCTGCGCGGTTCCGGCTTCGGGGCCCGGCATGGCGGGGGCCGGGGCCAGGCCGGGCCGGACCCGGACCTAAATGCCTGTGT
>PVKA01009923.1:46792-66506 GCA_004027165.1 Ctenomys sociabilis
GGAGGAGAACGGTGGAATGTCGAGGTTCCAAACTGGATAGGTGTGTGGGAAGGGGCCTTGTGTGGTGGTCTCCAACTCTCCCCTGTGGTCCCCTTAACCGAGAACGAGGGTTCCTGCGGTCTTGCCCTGGCGACCGCGATCAGGAGGATTGGCTGACACGGAAGAGCTGTCTTTGAGCTGGCCTATGACACCCTTCAGTGCTTTCCTGCGGACACCTGTCTGCGGGGTGGGGGCAAAGACAGACCCCTGCAAAGTGTGTGATGGCATATATGACGTGGTTGTCTCCGTGTTGAGTTCTATTGGGTCCTTTTTGTTCTATTTCGAGTTCCTGAAGATTTGAGGGATTGCCTTTTGTTTTGTCCCCCTTTTCAGGGGTGGAGATGTTTATTTTGTTTTGTCTGGGTAGAAGAGTCATTCGGGGATAGGGTCCTGGTGAGTGCAGCCGAGTGAGTGTGCCAGAGAGGTTCTTTAAGAGCCCCGGGAGTTGCTCAGAAAATACTGTACTTGCAAGGTCTTCTAGCACCAACAGAGGGTATGGGAGCCTTGGGAGAGGGTCTTATGAACTCACCGGGATTTTTCTGTAGGTGGCTTGTGGTAAGGTTGGCCACCAGGTGGTGTCAGCGGAAGCTGCAGGCGGAACTAAAGATTGGCTCCTTCCGCTTTTTTTGGATTCAGAATGTCAGTCTTAAGTTTCAGCAGCACCAGCAAACAGTGGTGAGTTGTGGGAAACACCCTGGGTGAATGGGTGGGTTTGGTGGAGAGGTTGATCCAGTTGATTTTCAACTCATAAGTTCCTTTTAAAAACAATCCTGGTAACTTTCTTAGTTACCTAGTTTCCACCCTTGCTATTGCTTTGCCAAGATGATCTTTTTTTTTTTTTTGTCTTTTTGAGACAGGGTCTCACTATGCAGTTCAGGCTGGCCTTAAGCTCACTTTGTAGCTCAGGCTGGTCTCGAACTCACGACAATCCTCCTGCCTCAGCCTCCCGAGTGCTGGGATTACAGGCATGCGCCACCACGCCCGGCACTGCCAAGATGATCTTAAGAGTTGGTTGGGGACTACTGAGCTTGATACAAGTTGTTCAGTTAAAAATGTTATTAGAGCACAAAGTGTCCAGCGTACATAAGAAAGATATACAAGGAAAGATAACAGGAGCTAGAAAAGCTCTATGGTTCTAATTTAAGAGGAGAAACAGGAGAGCATATCCATAAAAGAGACAGACTAAGCAAATTCAACATCCTTATGAGGAACTAGATCCCAAGTGTTGAGTAGTACACAGAAATGGAAGGAGGTGTATTCAGTAAGAGAGTGGATAGCACTTTTCTCCTCTTCTGTAACCCAAAACCCTTCCTGATTTTTTAAGCTACTCACTGGTAGCAATCGGGAAACAGAGCTTTCTCTCACACTCTTTTAGGAAATTGATAACTTGTGGATTTCCAGTAAACTCCTTAACCATGATCTGCCGTGAGTATTTCATATCCTTATTTCTTCCCTTGGGAAATATTTTAGGGTTTTCACAGAATGAGATTCTTCTACAGAGGCCTCTTAGCTCAAAAAGGGAGAGATGTTTTTACAGGTATCTCCTTGTTAGTCTGAGTGCTATTACCTTATGAGACAGTTGTTGATAACTACACAGAGACTGTTCTCTGTGATTTGAGTTATGTTTCTGGGGACATTGGAGAGTGGGTGTGAGGGAGGAATGAAGAATGTTATGGAGGGATGGACCCAGTGACATTAAAGTTTGTCTTTTGGGCAGACACTATGTGGCATTGTGCTTTGGAGAAGTACGCATCAGAACAGACCTACAGAAGGTTTCTGGCCTGTCTGCCCCATTCTCACAGAGATCTGGGGTGGATCAAAAAGAACTATCTTTCAGCCCATCCTTACTGAAGATCTTCTGCCAAGTGAGACTACTACTTGTGTTCTTCACAATATTCCAGGGAGACTTGATATTAGAGTTGTGGGTGGATTTTTCTACTATTTTGTGGGCATAATGCTAACATCTGCCTCTCGGCTAGAAAGAAAGGGAATTGCCCTGACATTATTTTTCATTCTTTCCAGCTATTCTCCATTCATGTAGATGCCATAAACATCATGGTTCTCAAGGTGGCTACCTCTGAGTCCTTGTGGCACATTCAGATCAGTAGAAGCAGATTTCTTTTGGATAGTGATGGGAAGAGGTAAGGTGGTCACAAGAGGATCTGGTAGTTTCATTTTTGCCTTTGGTTGCTTCAGGGATGGTGACTACCAAGTTTCTTCATTATCAGAGCATCAAGTTCTCATTCTGTGAGCTTTAAGGAATTGTTTTTCTGCTTGCCTTGTCCTTTCTAGCCAACAGAGCTTACCATTGGAGTAAATGGTAAGGACAGGGGACCAATCAACTGCTCTTAATCTTTTCCTTTTCCTAGGCTAATTTGTGAGGTGAGCTTATCTAAGATCAACAGCAAAGTTCTGAAGAGTGGTCAGCTGGTGAGTATGCAATGGTGATTCCTGTGCCTCATTTCCTCCTATTGTGTGAAGGCAGTTAGGACTTACATTCCAGATTCTGTGTCTTTATGAGCTCCCTATGGATATCTTAGAGACTAATTTTCCCTGTAGGAGGATACCTGCCTAGTGGAACTCTCCCTGGCTCTGGACCTGTGTCTCAAGGTGGGCATCAGCAGTAAACATCTGAAGGCTATCACTGTGGATGTGTGGACACTCCATGCTGAACTACATGAGGGTCTCTTCCATAGTCAGCTCCTGTGTCAGGGCCCAGGCCTGGTATCCAAGTCTGTTTCCCATTCAGGTAAAGCCCCTATCATTGAACTTCTTGGATGTATTGTTCTCAGGGGTTATTGTGGAAGTAGAAAGAAATAGTGGTTCTACTACTTACTTAGGTTTGAGTTGTTAGTCACTATGCTCTTTGACACTGAAGATAGAGGAAGGAAATAGGGCTTTTGTTTATGGTGAGTAAAAGAACTAATATTTAAGTGGATACCCGTCATGAATTACATTTGAACTTGTACTATGTCTTTTTTATGTTTTCTCACTAAATTCTCAGCCTTTCAGAAGTAAGAAAACAAACTCAGGATGGTTATTTAGGTAATTTAACTAAGGTCTCATAATAAGGTTTAAATTATTAGGGCCTGAAGTCCATGTTCTTTCTATGACATAAACCTGCTCCCATAATGTTTATGTTTTTTGGAGTCAGGTATCTGGTTCTGTGGTATATTTGCTTTGTGACTTTGCTTGGGTATTTTTTAAAGCCTACTTTATTTGGCGGTATTTGGCTAAAGAGGGAGGGCTTCTTATAGAAATTGAGAGTGTTAGGTATTGATGGTTCTTACATTATTCAATCATATTCCCAGAGGTGACAGAGAATTTGGCTGAGCCAACACTTCCTGGCCTGTACCTCCTTCAACAGCTGCCAGACCAGGTGAAGTTGAAGATGGAGAATACAAGTGTGGTCTTGTCCATGAACAGTCAAAAGAGGTGAGGTCTGTTTTGACATAGTATAGAGAATGGTAATGTGAGCTGTGTGCTGGGATCTTCATAGCCAGTCTAGCAGATGTAGTGATCTTATTTGTAAGGAGAAAGGAAGTAGGAATTGCAGTTCATGTCTTTCTGAGCCAGAATCTGTCTCTGGGACAGGCACCTGACTTGGACATTGAAGCTGCTACATTTCCTCTACCACCGTGATGAGGATCAACTGCCTCTGAGAAGCTTCACTGCAAACTCTGATATGCCACAGATGAGCACTGAACTCCTACTGGAAGGTTCGTGAATGGGGGTACTGGTACTGACAGACAGAATAGGAAGCCTGGGCACTTGCTTTATGTCCTACATGATCTTCTTAATATCAATACGGGGGGGGGGGGACCTACTTACTGTGAGAGAAAATAGCCTGAACTCACAGTGATTGCCTTACTTGTCTTTGATCTTCTCCTAGTATAACTTCTTGTCATTGCTGTATTCACTTCTAATCTGTCTTCTCACTCATAGATGGGTTGTTGCTATCCCAGAGTCGCCAGCGCATTGTCTGCCTCAACTCCCTCAAGGCTATTGTGCAGGTATGATGACTGTAGTATCAAGAGTTGTTTCTTTCTCTGCTTTCTCTCTGTAGTGTTACTAAGTTAATGAAATAAAATGCAAACTCATGGTTCTGGTCTTCTCATTTTCAGGTGACCACTATTGACCTCTCAGCCTCTCTACTTGTGAACACATGTATTATTCATTACCGGCATCAAGAATTTTCTCATTGGCTGCACATGCTAGCATTGGAAACTCAAGGGTTTAGTTCACCTGTATTTAAGCAAAAGACAGAAAGGTCTGTTTAATCTTTTTTTTCAGCTACCACCTTATAAGATGAATTCTTTTGGTACCATTGGCATCTTATGTTAAGTAAGCAATTATGTTTTATACATCTTCCCCATTAGATCAGACGCCTCAATGTCAGGGAGATGGTTTCATTTTTGTTTTCTTAGTGCCTAACACAGTGCTTTACACAAAACAAGCATTTGCTTAACTGAACTTAAATGATAAAGTCTCATCTGCCTTAGGTTATAAAATGATAGTGGCAGGACTGCAGAACTACTTCTTTGTATAGTACTTTCATTGTATTGTATATAGAACCTAATAGTTTGTAAATGACATTTTTTGTTATATTACGTTAAATCATGTGATACGCTGATGTTCGTATTTAGTATTAAAATGACAGTTTGATGTGGTTCAGCCTCAAATCTTTCTGAGATTCTTGCAGGTTAACATTGGGAGCAACAGAGTTTAGTCTTTCTAGTCATAGCTATTCCTAAGAATCACATCAAAACCAAATTCTCATCCTGATTTTGAGAGCTTCAACAATCTGCGCCACGATAGGAATTATTTTCTTATTAAACAATGATGTGTCAGGCAGGTGTGGTGTTGTATGCCTATAATTCCAGCACTCTGGAAAGCTGAGGTAGGAGGACTAGAAGTTTGAACTCTGGCTGGGAAACAGTCTCTTAGCAAGACCTTGTCTCAAAATAATAAAGATTTGGGTTTGTTAGTTCAGTCTCCTGTACTCACAGTAAAAACAATGTCTTATCCCTGTGTAGAACCTTCCCTCAAATCCTGGCTCCCATTATCTTCAGCACTGCCATCTCCAATGTCAACATTTCCATTCAGCTTGGAGATACACCACCTTTTGCCTTGGGATTCAATTCCATCTCTCTGGGTAAGCCTCTAGGAATAGGGAATAAGAATTAAAAGGGGAGATAGCTCAGTAGAATAAGCACTTGCCTGGCAAGCTCAAGGTCCTGAGTTCAGTCCCCGGTACAGTAAAAAAAAAAAAATCAAAAGGGACCATCAGAACCAGCCAGAGTGGCTGAATAGGACTCTTTTTCATCTTTGTTCAGATTACCAGCACCTCAGGCCACAAAGCATCCATCAGCGAGGTGTCTTAAGTGTGGACCACCTCTGTTGGCGTGTGGGCAGTGACTCCCACATTCAGCGGGCACCACACCCACCCAACATGCATGTTTGGGGTGAAGCATTTGTCCTGGATTCCTTCACACTGCAGGTGAGTAGAGACTGATGAGTGGGGGCTTAAAGCTTCTTATCCTGATATGCTTAAAGCACTGAGCATTTCTTGGCATAAGGGGATTGCAAAACTTACATGTGTACTTTTAGTGAGTTCCTCTGATTCTTTTCTAGGGTAGCTACAACCAGCCTTTAGGGCTGTCCAGCACCCAATCAGATACCCTTTTTCTTGATTGTACTATTCGAGGACTTCAAGTGGAAGCATCAGATACTTGTGTCCAGTGTCTGTCTCGTATCTTATCCTTCGTGACTCCACAGTCTGGGAAATCAGCTATCCCTGGGGAATCTTCATTTGGGGAATCTGTGACATTACTGTGGAAGGTGGATTTGAAGGTAGAAGACATGAACTTGTTCACCCTTTCTTCTGTGGTTGGTAAGTGAGACTAGCAGTCTGTACTGATGTAGTGTATAACAGCAGATTATGCTGGCTGAGTCTGTTCCTTCTCATTTAATGAAGCTGATTATCTGGAAATTTTCTAAATTTTTGTGTAGCTATTGGGTTTTTTTCTTCCTTTCCTTTTTCTTTCTTCCCTTTTTCCTTCCTTTTCTTCTTGCCCTCCCTTTATTTTTTTGTTGGATCTGGGGCCTTTATACTGATCATAACAATCTTTAATCAGCCCCTTTTTATTTTGAGACAGGATTTTATTAAATTGCTGAAGCTTGACTCAAACTTGCAATCCTGCCTCAGCTTCTCAAAGTGCTGAAATTACTTTTTTTCTGAGATGGCTGTCTCACTGTCTCAAGCTGACCTTGAACTCACTATGTTGCTTAGGGTGGTCTCAAATTTTTGGCAATTCTCCTGCTTTGGAGTGCTGGGATAATAGGTGTGTGCCACCACACATGGCCTGTTGTATTTCTTAAGGGCTTACGAGTGCCACCACACATGGCCTGTTGTATTTCTTAAGGGCTTACGAGAGACAGTTATTAAGCAAGACATATAAGAAAGAGACTTAGAAGCCTTGATGTTGTCAATATAATGAGTTACGTTGCTTTTTATTTCCTTGTGTGTTTAGTTCTAAATAGTAAATGATACATTTCTGGGCAATTTGCAGGAGTTACAGAACTTCTTTGGCTCTACCAGGTTTATTTAAGAGGGGAAAGGAAACATTTCCCTAAAAATGGGAAATAAATATAGAGAAGCCAGGATAAAGATAATTAAAGGGAGTAAGTAGGAATCAAGAGCGATGGGGGAAGTTGGTATTTGAGAACTGAGAACCAACACTGACATAGTTTCTGGATGTTAGGTGCTTCTGAACTACGACTGGATACACTGACAGTCCTTGGCAGTGCTGAGACATCCACTGTGGGGATTCAAGGTCTTGTGCTTGCACTGGTGAAGTCAGTCACAGAGAAGATGCAGCCCTGTTGCAAGGCTCCTGACATTCCTACTCCAGTGCTCCGCCTCTCCATGCTCTCCCTCACCTATCACAGCAGCATACGGTCTCTTGAGGTAATGTATGTGTACCCCAGCCAGACTGGTCTCCTGCCTTCCTATTTAAAGCCTTTGTTGGTCTTTTTAATTCATTCTGTAGAACTCATTAGACAAAATAAGACTCTTGTCTTCTTATTTACTTTTTTTATTTTATTTTACTTTATTTTTATTTTATTTACTTTTTAAATTTTATTGAGAAACAAATAGCAATGAGACAGTTTCAAAACCAATTAGTAGGACAGTTTCAATAATACATTGCATATTGTTGTCTTAGTGGTTATTCACTGTACGAGAATGTAGATATATCATGTCCACAAACATTATTAGAATAAATCTTTCTATTCGTTGAATTAAGGCAGTGTAGCTGTATATCCATCCTATTTTGAATATACAGATACAAAATCTTCCTTCATTTGTATCCCCTTTTTTTGTTTAGTTTTGTCAGAGAAGGGTATTCCATTGTCATTTAAATATGTAGGTGCGTGAATTCAGCAAAATACTACAATATAGTCCAGTAGTTCATAATAATAGTGGGCTGTTATTTTGAAGGAGCTTATTCTGTACATTTTTACCTTCTTTTAATTATGGAATTAATGTATGTGAGCTGGGGATATCATCAGGCATACCCACCTGCCTGGCAAGTGCAAGGTCCTAAGTTTTTTTTTTTTTTTTTTTGTCTTTTTGAGACAAGGTCTCACTGCAGTTCAGGCTGGCCTAAGCTCACTTTGTAGCTCAGGCTGGTCTCGAACTCACCAACAATCCTCCTGCCTCTGCCTCCCGGGTGCTGGGATTACAGGCATGCGCCAACACGCCCAGCTGCAAGGTCCTAAGTTTGATCCCCAGTACCAAAAAGAAAAAGAATGCAAAACCAGAGAGAGTATCTGAGATTTCATATACCTAGCTTCAGTAATTACCAATTTAACTTGTCATCAGTGACCAATTTATTGTAGTTCTACTCCTACCAGTCTCCTCTGTTCCAGGCTCTGGGATTATTAATGTTTTGTGGTATTGGGAATTGAGGCTAGAAAATATGAGCTACATCTCTAGGCCTTTTTTATTTTGAGATAATTGCCTGGACCAGCCTTTAACTTGCAATTTTCCTGTTTTAGCTTGCTGAATTGCTCAGATTACAGAGGTGAACGTGGCAAGGCTCTGGGATTATTTTGAAGATGATACATACATAATTTCAATTGTAAAATTTCAGCATGGCTGGGCATGGTGGCTCATGTCTCTAATCCCAGCACTCAGAAAACTGAGGCAGGAGTATCATTATGACTTAGGGCCAGTCTGGACTACATAATGAGTTCAGGGCCAGCCTGAACTGCATAGTGAGACTCTGTCTCAAAAAGACACCCCCCCAAAAAAAAATCCAGTGTATATCTCTTAAAAATAAGGGTCTTTTAAAAAATAATGAGCTGCTTGGGTGTGGTGGCATACATCTATAATTCTAGCACTTGGAAGGCTGAGGCAGGAGGTTCACCTTGAATTCAAGGCTAATCTATGCTATATAGTGAGTTTAAGGCCAGCTTGGACCACATAGCCCAACCCTATTTCAGAAAAGATAAGAAAAAAAAGAAAAAGAAAATCTGGGGTCATTTTCCTTAGAGAGAGAGGTAATCTCAAGATAAGAGCAAGTTTTTTGTTTGTTTTTTTGAGACATGGTCTCACTGTATAGTTCAGGCTGGCTTTGAGCTTACTATGTAGCCCAGGCTGGCCTTAGATTCGTGGCAGTTCTCCTGTCTCAGCCTTCCGAGTGCTAGGATTACAGGTGTATGGTCATAGAGCTGGTGAGATAGCTCAGTGGTCTTAAAGAGCCTGCTTAGGCAGGCTTAGGCAAAGAGCAGGGACTGTGGTTTGATCCCCAGCACCATATGCTGTGCCAGTCCCACCAAAGCCGGCCACAAAAACAAAACAAACAGGTGTATTCTCTCAAATAGTATTTCTGTCATATAAGTATGCAATAGAGGCCCCCCCATTGAACCACATTCCCAGCCCTCTTACTTTTTGAGTCAAGGTTGTCCAGGTTGGTCTGGGTTTTTTGTTTTTGTTTTCTTTAGACAGGGTGTTGCTGTACAGCAGGCTGCCTTCTTCAGTCTCCCAAGTGTTGGGATTACAAGCACATCTCACCCTACTCAGTTATGTTCAGGCTGGTCTTGAACTTGTATTCCTTGAGTTGAACTTGTATTCCTCCTGTTGCAGTCTTCCAGAATGCTAAGGTTTCAGGCATGTATCACCATGAGTGGTTGAGATAGACAAGTTTTGAGAGGCTTTATAGTATGTTTTTCCTTTGGGTGTGATGTAGTTTAGAGCTCTCTTTAGAATAATGTGAAGTGCTTTCCTGTTTTTTTCAGATCACATTTTTTTGGAAGCTGAAGAGGTTCCTTTTTTCAGAAACTGGAACTTGAGAGGGTATTCTGTCCTAGAATTTACTTTTTTTCTATGTACTTAGATATTCAAAACTGACTTTGGTTTTCAAGATGACAAAGACTTCCCTCTTCCTTGAGGTTATAAGTCAATTGCTGTGTCATAATGAATACTTTTTTATACCACCTTTTAAGAATTAAGTTGAGATATAATCACTTCAATGAGACATTTGGAATTTCAGTGGTTATTAGAGTATTAATAAAATGGTAACTCATAAACAGAAACATCAAAACAATGAAATTGGGTTGGGGAGATGGCTCAGTGGAATAAGCGCTTCTCTGTCAAGTGCAAGGGCCTGAGTTCAATCCCTGGTTCCACCAAAAAAAAAAAAAGGAATTATTTAGTACCTGCTGTGTGTAGTGAACATACTATAATAGATACTTGAAAGTTAAAACACATGATCCCTATTCTTAGATAATTTATAAGCCAAAGGAGGAGATTGTATAGTGTAAGTCCTATTAAATGTAAGATAAGTCATAACTGGTAACTCAGCATATTAATATTAAGGGAAACAAAGGCAATAATTAATACGCTTACTCAGGAAGGACTTCCTGGTAGAGCTAGTTCTTGAGTAACCCCTGCCATCTACTATTCTGAGATGTAGAGATTGACAGATCCTTTTCTCTTATTCTTTAAAGGTTCAGTGTGGTGCAGGTCTGACCTTACTCTGGAGTCCCCCAGATCATATGTATCTGTACCAGCATGTTCTGGCCACCCTGCAGTGCCAAGACCTACTAAGAGCCACTGTGTTTTCTGAGACTGTTCCATCCCTTACATTAGAGACTCCATGGAGTACTTTTGAGACAGAAAAACATATGCCTGAGCCATCTCCACCAAGGCGGCTGCTAAACCTGACCCTGGAGGTGAGCACAGCCAAACTGACAGCCTTTGTAGCTGAAGACAAGTTCATTACCCTCGCTGCAGAGAGTGTATCACTGAATCGGCATGGAGGTTCGTTACAGGCTTACTGCCCAGAGCTGGCTGCTGGCTTTGATGGAAATAACATCTTCAACTTCAAGGAGGTAGAGGTACAGCTGCTCCCGGAACTGGAGGAGATGATTCTCCACCGGAACCCCTTTCCTGCACTACAGACCCTCCGGAACCGTGTTTGGCTTCTCTCTCTTGGCTCAGTCTCAGTGGAGTTCCCTTACCAGTATGATTTCTCTAGAACTCTAGATGAAGCTGTGGGGGTTCAAAAATGGCTGAAGGGGCTGCATCGAGGGACTCACGCTTGGGCCTCTCTAAGCTCTGCCCCACTCCCACCTGATTTGCTTTTGAAGGTTCAGCACTTTACATGGGTTTTTCTGGATGACATTTTTGAAGTGAAACTTCATGATAATTATGAACTGATGAAGGATGAAAGTAAGGAGAGTGCAAAAAGACTGCAACTGCTAGATGCCAAAGTGGCTGCCCTTCGGAAACAGCATGGGGAGTTACTGCCAGCCCGAAAGATTGAGGAGCTCTATGCCTCCCTGGAACGCAAAAACATAGAGATCTATATTCAGCGCTCTCGACGTCTCTATGGCAACACACCCATGCGCAGGGCACTACTCACATGGAGCCTGGCAGGGCTAGAGCTAGTAGCTCTGGCAGATTCCTCCTTTCATGGCCCTGAGCGTGTGATAGAGCAGGTTCGAGAGCTTGATCCAGGCAGTCCTTTTCCTGCTGAAGGAATAGATCTTGTCATTCAGTGGTGTCGCATGCTCAAGTGCAATGTTAAGACATTTCTAGGTAAGTAGTTCTGTATATGTGGAGTCTGGTGTTTGCTGTCTGAGCTCTGCTTATAGAGGACTCGTTATTAGGGAAGCTGGATTATTTTTGGGAACTGTGGCTGTTTTTGATTGGATGGAATGAGATGGGTGGACTTCCCCTTCCTTTATTCCTAAATTTCACCCTGAAACTGCTTGGCTAGCATAAAGAGACAACTAGCACAGTCATCTTTGAGGTTATTGTGGTTCTTGGATCTCAGTGCTATGCCTCTCACCTATTCTAGGGTCTCTGACCTTTCTGAATCTTGCTCCTTGCCAGCTTTCAGTCCTTGTTTGCTCAGTTGAATTTGTAAATACACATGGGTAATGGGAGAGGCAAAGGTGAAAAATGCCTGAGAGTGCTAAGACAGCCTCCTGAATAGTCATGTGTATCTCTTCTATAATAACAGTTCGAATCAGAGACTATCCACGATACTTATTTGAGATCCGTGACTGGAGGTTGATGGGTCGACTTGTGGGCACAGAGCAGAGTGGTCAACCTTGCTCCCGTAGATGTCAAATATTGCACTTGGGGCTTCCATGGGGTAATGTGGCAGTAGAGAGGAACATGCCTCCACTCAAGTTCTACCATGACTTCCACTGTGAGTAGAGAGGGTATTTGGTTTCACTGAGGGATATTTGTGGTGGCTAGGGTGGGAGATAAGTGGAGGCACTTTTGGAATGAAGGAGGAAGAGAAAGGTGACACTCTGTTACAAGCTGTATCTTTTGTTTCTTTATGCCAGCGGAAATCTTCCAGTACACTGTGGTATGGGGCCCATGCTGGGATCCAGCCTGGACATTGATTGGCCAGTGTGTGGACCTCTTGACTAAACCTTCAGCAGACCCCAGCCCACCCTTGCCTTGGTGGGACAAGAGTCGTCTTCTGTTCCATGGAGACTGGCACATGGACATTGAACAGGCAAACCTGCATCAACTGGCCACTGAGGTGAAGGGTCCCTTGGAGTCATTTTCCTATCAGGAGGGTATGGTTGGAGCCTGTACAGTAGGTGTGGGTAGGAGAGGAAAATACTGTTTGGAGATATGGGGATGGTTCTGTTATATGTATCTCATCAAGTTCTTGGATGGTTATAGGATCCATACAATACAACTGAAAATATGCACTGGGAATGGAGCCACCTTTCTTTTCACTGGAAACCTGGTCAGTTTGTGTTCAAAGGTGACTTGGATATCAATGTGAGAACAGCTTCTAAGTGAGTGGAATGAAGGGTGAGGGTCTTGGAGTGGAGGGAGAGGGGAAGAGCCAAGGGGAGACAGATGATCAGATCATTGAGGGTTGGGGCTCTGTTGTGAGGCAGGTATGACGACTGCTGCTTCCTTCACCTGCCTGACCTCTGCATGACACTGGAGCTGCAGTGGCTATGTCACGGGAACCCCCATGACCACCATGGTGTCACTCTGAGGGCCCCAGAGTTCCTGCCTGAGGTACCGGTGGGCCAGCTTCATGACTCCTACCGGGCCTTCCGTTCTGAAAACCTCAATCTCTCCATCAAGATGGATCTGACTCGACACAGTGGGAGTGAGGCTTGGGTCTGGGGCAGTGGGGAGGAAGGGGTTGGAAAAGGGCTTAGGAAGTGGGGATTTCCTCTTCAAGACAGAAGATAGAAGGGCAGGAAGAATTTGGATTAGGAACTTTTAGGGGAGGGGAGAGAGGTTTATGTTGTTTTAGACCACTGTGACAGTACCATAAATTGGCCAGGTGTGGTACACACTTGGAATCCTAACACTGGAGCCTGAGGCAGGAGGATTGCTGTCAGTTCAAGGTCAGCTGCAAGGCCAGGTGTGGTACACACTTGGAATCCTAACACTGGAGCCTGAGGCAGGAGGATTGCTGTCAGTTCAAGGTCAGCTGCAACTATATATAGCAAAACCCTGTCTCAAAGACAAAAAAGAACAATACCATAAATTGGGTGGCTTATAAGCAACAAACATTTGTTTCTCATAGGCTTGGATTACAGAAAGTTTAAAATTCAAAATACTGGCTTTTTCACTGTCAAGGGCCCATTCATTATAGATGGCACTTTCTTGTCTCATGATGGAAGGAGCCAGTGACTTAATCCTTCTCATGAAGGGTCTGCCTTTGTGATCCTAGAGGCCTGCTTTTGGGTTTAGGATTTCACATAAGAATTTGAGGGTGGGAATATAACATAGGTGAAAACAACAAGCTTAAAAGAAAAAAATTCTAGGGAGACTGAGTATGAAGTTGGGTGCTGTTTGGATTTTTAAATCTCTAAAACCTGAAGCTAGGAAGGATTTAGCTATACCTCTGTTTCAATAGTAGCTAAAACATATGCATCCTTTCCTTTGCAGCAATATCTGAGCCCCGAATTCTGCTGTATAGTAGTACCTTGCGCTGGATGCAAAACTTCTGGGCAACATGGACTAGTGTCACAAGGCCTATCTGCAGAGGAAAGCTCTTCAATAACCTGAAGCCCAGCAAAAAGAAACTTGGGCAGCACTATAAGCAGCTTTCCTGTACTGCACTTTTTCCTCAGCTGCAGGTAAGGCTTTGTTGACTGACATCTTAACTTCTATTCTTCTATTTTCTATTTATTTGTCTATTTATTTGTGGCAGAACTGGGGATTGAACTCAGGCCCTTGTGCTTGCAAAGGCAAGTGCTTATTCTGCTGAGCTATCTCCCCGGCCTATCCCTTTTCTTTTTAATTTTTTGTATTAGATGTCAGGTCATCCCCTTTGCTTACCCTATTGATCTCCTGTTGCCAGGTGCATTACTGGGCCTCATTTGCCCAGCAGCGGGGCATCCAGATTGAATGCAGTCAGGGTCATGTTTTCACTCGTGGAACTCAGCGGCTTATACCTCAAGGTAAGAGCAAATATTACCTTCATTTCTTCTAGCCTGTTCTTTGTTTGTTTCTCCTTTCTTAGTTCCATGGTCTTCTCCCTTAATGACTCAAATTATCCTTCTAAACTGTCTTGTCTGGGCTCTGTATGCCTCCTTAGCAGGTACAGTGATGCGGCGCCTCATCTCTGAGTGGAGTGTGACCCAGATGGTTAGTGACTTAAGTCAGATGACTGTTCACCTGATGGCCTCACCCACAGAAGAGAATACTGATCACTGCCTTGATCCCTTGATAACAAAGACACATCTGCTGAGCCTGTCTTCCCTCACCTACCAACGGCATAGTAATCGCACTGCTGAGGAGGTACTACCTGAAATAATCTATTACCTTATTTATGTTAGTAGATATCTAAGTCTTTTTTTAAAATTTGATACAGGGGCTTGCTATACAGTTGGGACTTGTAGTGATCCTCTGTGTGAGCCTCCCTAGTTCTAGGATTACAGGTGTGTGCCCCCACGCCCGGTTCCAGGGCTGGCATGGTGTGGCCTGGGGTTCTGGAGCCAGGACAGCATGTGGTACCAGGTATTGAACTCTCGACCTTGTAATTGCCAGGCAAGCGCTTATGCCTCTGAGTTATCTCTCCACACCTCTCAGTCTTCTTAAGCTACTTTAACAAACTACTATACATCACATATGACTAAAACAGTAAACATTTATTTGTCACAGTTTTTGAGGGTGGGAAGTCCAAGATCAGGGTGGCAGCAGGGCCTAGTTCTGATGAAGACTATCTTCTTGGTTTGTGGATGGCTAACTTATCTCTGTGTACTCAAATGAGGGAGGAAGAAAAGATGTGTTCAGGTGTGTGAGGTGTGTGTAAAAGTGCTCTGGTGTCTTGTAAGAGTGCTAATCTTTATCATGAAGATTACACCTTCATAATCCTATTTAAATCTAATTACAAAAACAATAAATCTAATTACAGTGCCTCCCATTTCTAGTTACCGTCATATTGGGGTTTAGATCTTCAACATGTGATTTTGGAGAGCATCTAATTGAGACTATAGAAGTATATTTTAAGCTAAGTTCCTGGTAATGTTTCTAACTATGTTACTAGCATTACTAGCATGTGTTTTATTTATAATATATTCTTAGTTTACTTGCTTAAGCACTTTTTTTTTCCACGCCGAATTAACTATATTTTTATTTTTTTAATGTATTTTGTATAGGGTTGTAGTGACTCTCCTGTTTTCTGCCTCCCCAGTGCTGGGATTACAGGTGTGTGCCACCACTCCTGGTGTCGTGGCCCACTTAGTGATTCCAGGGATGGGGCCAATGAAGCATGTAGGACCAGGGATAGAACCCTGGTCCCTGTGCTTGCCAAAGCAGGTGCTTAGTCCCCTGAACTATCTCATTGGCCCTTCCACACCGAACTATATCCCCAGCCCTTTTTATTTTTTATTTTGAGACAGGGTCTTGCTAAGTTTCCCAGGTTAGGCTTGAACTTGCAGTTTTTCTACCTTAGCCTTCCAAATTGCTGCAATTATAGGTATATACCACCGTAAACAACTTTAATATCTTAGAAGATTCCCTTTCTCTCTTTCCTTCTAAAGTCTCTTGACTAGGAGATAGAGTAAAATTTTGTTACTAGTACCTAATATAGTACAGATTTTCCCTTTCCTCAATCAGGGAAGGATTTTACATTGAAATTCCCTAATTCACCTAAAATGCATTGCAGCTGGGCATGGTGGTGCAACACTGTAGGAATTTTTTTTTTTTTTTTTTTTGGTTTGGGGAGTTTCCTCAGGACCATGTGCTTGCCAGGTAGTTGCTTGTACCACTGAACTGTATGCCTGGCTCAATGATGCATCCCTGTAATTCCAGCATTCAGGAAAGCTGAGGCAGAAGATATCAAGGTTGAACCCACCCTAGGCAACTTAGTGAAAGCCCTGTTTTACAATAAAAAAGGGGGGCAGGGAAATAGCTCAGTGGCATAAGCGTGTGCTTGGAAAGCATGAGGTCCTAAGTTCAATCCCTGATGACCCTACCCCCCCACCAAAAAATAAATAAGAAAGATCTGGGGATCTAGCTCATTATGAAAGCCTTTGGTTTAATCCCTAGTACTACAGAATAAATAAATAAAAGATACATTAGGTATAGTTATGATATAATATGCATATTAAGAGCACTTAATTTTTTTTCTCTCCAGGGTCTTTCCCCTCTTTACAATGGATTTTGTATTGTTCTATTTGCATTTGTGGTTTAGAAGCAGTGAAGGGAATGTTCTTTCTGCCCTGAGGTTCTCTTCCTATTTCTTAGGAACTTTCTACTCGAGATGGGGATTCTGCCTTTCATACTCACCAGCTGTACTTGGTAGATTTACGGATTTCCTGGACAACCACCAACCGGGACATTGCCTTTGGTTTATATGATGGCTACAAAAAGGCAGCTGTACTCAAACGTAATCTTTCTACTGAAGCACTGAAGGGTTTAAAGATTGATCCCCAGATGCCAACCAAAAAGCCAAAGCGGGGTGTTCCAGCGAGTGACCTAGCCTCACCTCATGTCGACACGCCTAGTTTCAGTGGACGGCCTGATAAGGGGTCATCAGGAGGTAGGCTGGGGTGGACAATATTTCATAGGTTTAGGCTTACAATGTTGACAAGGGCTTGGACAGAGGTTTGAGAAGGACTACCATAGTTGGTTCTATCTAATCACAGAGGTTAAATTTAGTGTTCCATATTAGGTGTCAGTAAGCATAGAGGAATGTAAGTTCATAGTGAGTTTGAGAAGGTTATGCAAAGTGATTGATCCCAAATGAAAGGAATGAAAGAATGTGGTAGTTGTTTCTGACTGAAGTGAAGGAAGGAATGTAATCAAGGAAGGGTTTATAGAGGTTTGATCTATGTCATGAAGGCTTAGTGTGATTTGAACATGTAAAAATGAGAGGGCAAAACACAGAGAAGCACTTGGAAGGCTGAGGCAGGAGGGTTGTTGTGAGTTCAAGACCAGCCTGAGCTACAGAGTGAGCTTAAGGTCAGCCTGAACTGCATAGTGAGACCCTGTCTCAAAAAGACAAAAAAAAAAAACCAAACCACAGAGTAATGTGTTAATGGTGGAGTTTGGAAAGCTCAGCATGCTTCAAGGGGAGTGAAAACTTGAATTATTTCACAGAATAATAAGAGCATGGAGTGAGGAAAGGGAAGATGGAGGTAGAAATGGAAAGATAATAGGTGGCTCATCAAAGACTCACAGGGCTAAGAAACTTTTGATCTTTACTCAATAGGGAATAGTGAAATACTCAAGATTTTTGCATGAGGTGTCATAATTAGAGCTTTACTTTTAGGAAAGTAAATCTGAAATTTTGTGTATAGGAGCACTGGAGAGGGAGAAACTAAAGATGGGAAGACATTGAACTATTATGATGTCTCTATAAGGCAGTTAGGGCTGGAACTAGGTAGAGTTAGTAGAAATGGTGATGAGATGGATAGAAATGTTAGTGCATTAGGAGATCAGAAGTAGAGCCCTAGACTAAAAACAGATTTGCGGATGTTTTAAGAGTTGTGTTGAGTTCAGATTTCAATATGCTGAATTTGTGGCAGTAGTGCAACATTGAGATAGGCTTAACAAACAGCTGGAAAAGAGTCTAAAGGCTCAGGGATAGATCTGGAGATTGGGAGTTTTAACATAGAGCTGAGAGTTTAAGAAAGATAATTGTTTCCTATATGGAGGGTAGTGTGCAAAACATTTTTATGTATTATTTCATTGTTTTCACCAAAGCTTTAGAGATAGTATTAATTTACAAACAAGAATACTGAGACATGGATATTAAAGCCCACTCAGAGTCATAGTCAAGTAAGTGGTAGAGAATCTTGAACACAAGTAGACTAGTGTACTGCAGACTGTCCTCTGGCCTTTAGGAAAACAAGAAAGATTTGGGGGAAGGGGGAGGAAAAAAAATGTTAAAGTGGATTTTAGGAAAGACTTAAGAAGTGGGAAAATGAAGAGGGTCTGTAGGTATAATCACAGCAGCAAAGATAAGAACACAGTAACACTGATAACAGTTAAGCGGGGGCCAGCGAGATAGCTCAGACTAAGCACCTACTTAGGCAAACATGGGACTGGAGTTTGATACCTGGTACTGCATGCCACTCTGCCCCTATCCCTGGGTGCGCTGAGCTGGCCACCAAGACCGGGCACTTATAATCCCAGTGCTGGGGAGGCTGAAAACAGGAGGATCACTGAGTCCAAGCTCTGTGTAGTGAGACCCTGTACCAAATACATTTAGAAAAAGCCAAAAAAAGAATGAAGTGGTCTCCAGTAGAAAGGAGTAGTCATAGACAAGAAGATGTAAAATAGTACAAAATGAGAAACAAAAAGAACAAAATGGGTGATCTGAGTAGTCCTGAGGTGCTTAAGACAAAAAATGCTACCACTTACTTAGTATTTTAAGAGGCTGTTGGGAATCTGTTACTTTACAAATAACATGAGAAAAAAATTAAGTGCTAACCCTTATTTTACCCTTAGGGGTCAAGGTTAGGGTGGAGTGGCTGGACTGGAGGTCCAGGATGTTAGAGGGATACAGATCTAAAGAAATTGCAGGTTTGACTCTGGATGTGTTCTTTCCCTTTGAGACTGTGACCTTTCCTCACTTCTATTTCTTTACTATTGCTAGGTGCTTACATGTTGCAGAAGCTGATTGAAGAGACAGATAGGTTTGTAGTGTTCACAGAAGAGGAATCAGGTATGAGTGACCAATTGTGTGGCATTGCTGCCTGCCAGACAGATGACATCTACAACCGAAACTGCCTCATTGAGCTGGTGAACTGCCAGGTAATTGTCCAAAGGACCTCCCAACACTGGACTAGATCATAATCATTCCTTTACTTCTGTGTAAGAATGAGTGGGTAGGGTTAGGGAGATAGTTCAGCAGTCTAAGTGCCTGCCTAGCAAGTGTAGGGACCCAAGTTCCATCCCCAGTAACTCATGCTGTGTGGGCTCCAGAACCCTGGGCTTGCCATGATAGCCTGAAACTGGGCATGGTGGTGCTCACTTGTAATCCCAGCACTGGGAAGGCTGAGACAGGAGGAGCACTATGAATCTAAACTGCATAGCGAGACCCTATACCAAATAAATTTTAAAAAAAGAATGAGTGGGTAGAGCAAAAATTTTCTGCTTCCAGCAGGTAACATGAACACTCACTTCCATATCTAAAAGTCATGGAAATGAAGTTACCCAGAATTAAACTTAGCTGCAGTGGTTGATATAGGCTCAGTACCCCTTTTGCCTTCCTTGGTGACTTAACTCTGCTTCTCTGTCTGGCACAGATGGTTCTGCGTGGAGCAGAGACAGAAGGCTGTGTCATTGTGTCAGCTGCCAAAGCTCAGCTGCTACAGTGCCAACATCATCCAGCCTGGTATGGTGATACTCTGAAGCAAAAAACATCTTGGACTTGCCTACTGGATGGCATGCAGTATTTTGCTACCACTGAAAGCAGCCCTACTGAGCAGGATGGACGGCAGCTCTGGTTAGAGGTTAGTTAGCCAGACTAGGAAATTCCACTATATTCCAGTTTTCTATGGCTTTCCCCATCTGTCAGAATAGCATGAAGATTCTTGATGATCCTATTGCTTAACAGAATAAGACAGATAATATTTAGAATGTGGGTAATCTCTGGTCTGTAAGCATGTGTTGTAGTACTTGGGTTTTTTTTTTTTTTTTTGTTTTGTTTTGTTT
>PVKA01009924.1:0-66403 GCA_004027165.1 Ctenomys sociabilis
TTTGATATAATTCAGCTATAAAAAAACCTGTAAATATAATTTCATGTATGCACCTTGTACAGTACTAAAACGTTATGAAAACAGTTTGCAATGTATTAATTCATCGACTCTGTATGGTTAAGGTGTCTTGAAACTGTCTGATTGACATTTGTATTTTAATAAAATAAAAATAAATGGAAAAAAAAGATAAAAAAAAAAAGAAGATGAGAGAGTTGGCATCAAGGAAAGCTGAAGCAAGAGGCTTGTAAGTTTGATCTCAGTCTGGGCAACTTAGCCTTTTAAGAAGCACCTATCTCAAAAATAAGAAAATGTAAGGTCGTTTTGGGGATGTAGCTCAGTGAAAAGACATACTGGGTTCAAACCCAGTAAAACACACACACACACACACACACACACACACACACACACACACACCAGAAATTTGAAAAAATTAAGTGCCTGTTCTTTAAGCTTACTATTCTGTGGTGTTCATTTGAAGCAGTCTGACTGATTTGTATTTGTGTGTACAATGAGAATTAAAGCTGGCAGGGCATACTAGGCTGTGCACTAGGCATGTAACAAAGTAAGCTTGAAGATGACTATGGGTGTGAACGAGGGGAAACAAGGCCCATAATCCCAGTGCTGTCACCACACCTAAGTGACATAAGGATACAGCATGCAGAAGGGGAGCTGGGAGCTTACGACAGAGGCTGCCCTCACCAAAATAAACAAGTAGGAAGCCCAGTGATGGAAACTCGCCCATTTGTGAGAAAAATCAAACTAAGAGCCCTATACCAGGCTTTCCCATGAACTCAACTGTGGTGACGTTCTTACTGGATGTCACATGGCTTTCTTCTACGCTTGACATACGCATGTATTTAACTGATAAATATTAAAAATAATGCACACAGGCTGGGGAATCTCAAGTAATGAAAATGATTAAAAACAAAAAGAAACAGAAAATATTCTCATCATTAATGTAAAAGTTCTAATGAAATTTTAAAAGGCTAATATGTCATTTCCTCTAAATGGTACATACTATTACAGCTGTTTGATGAAAATGGAAACAGTGAAAGTAATTTAAAATGACTTGTTAGGGATTTAACTCAGGATCTTACACTTGCCAGGAAGCACTTATTCCACTGCCCCTGAGCTGTCTCCTGCCCCTGTTGTAAGCTCTTGAATAAGAAAAAAAAACATAACATTTTTCAACAGTTATTGAAACTTTTGTACAAACATGGTTTATTGTAGATGAAGGATGATTTTGTTTCAGTTACTTGGCTTCTAATTTCTACTTATTGTATCCAAATGAGATGTTTCTTACATCATTTCGTAGTTTCCGAAGTCAGAAATGTGATTGGCTTTGCTGAAATCAAATCAGTAAAAGATTTTATGAGTACTAAATTGAGATTAAGCTTGAGCACTAAATGTGGAAGTGTTATGTCCGAAAATATATTTTGACTAGTTTTAAATCTCTAAAGTTTAAATTAGAAGGAAACATTGAGAAGAAAGTCCAAGCTAAAGTAAATATTTTACTAAAACCTTTGAATAGAAGCAATTTAAAATTTTGTGTGCAAAATGTAATATATTTGTTATGTTGAAAATTGCTACATGGGACCATCTTATTCTTAAATATATTCTAATGTTCATTTCATAACAGGAAGAAAAATAAGTCAGTAGTTTGAATAGAAGTATAGGCATGAATAATCAAAAGTGTATTTTGGTGTTCTAGAATTTAGTGATATTTGTTTGATTAATGTTTGGTTAGTCAAAAATTACCTTCCAATTTTATCAAAAAGTCATAAATTACTCTTTTTTTCATTCATTTACCATATTTCTGAGGCACTCGATACTGCCATATACTTGATATTGTCAGGAACTGGGACCATCCAGATGAGGAGAATTCACTAACTCCTTCTACTTGTGCATAAATTGTGGAACTCTTCACAAATATCTGGTATATGGTATTTGAAAAATTTATGATTTTAAATTGAGAGATGCATTTAAAAGAAAAACAAAAGATGAAACAACCTAATCAACTCATCATTATAAATGTAAAATAACCACATACACTAAAATTTTTCATTAAAGGTAAAACTTAAAGGGTGTGTTTACAGTGTAAACTCTGAGACAACTAAACAGGCATCATTGATTAATAACAGTAGTACTTTATGAAGGCAACCCAGCTACAAGATGTAGAAGGAATAAAACATTAGAAAATAATAAGTTATAATAATAAAACTATAGATTCAGTAATACCTGTCAGTGTAGATCGACATGAATGGAAACTTTTGCAATGGGCAAGAATGGATGTCGCCAGATAAAGTTGTTGGATCAATTTACCCTAAGCGGAAGTGGGAAAGCCCAGAAATGCATTCCCCTGATGGGACACATTGGGAAGCGTAATGGTCACTAACGAGGCTTCTTGCCAAAAAACAACAGGCTCCCAAATATCCAGCACGTGCAGCAAGACTGTGGCTTGGATGTGCTGCCATGTCTTTACTATGACAAACTTCAGTATGCAACTCTGAAAATAGGGACATTTGATCCAAGTGCCTGACTGAGTGCAGGTTCCCCTTTTCTTCTTATGTGCTTTTATGGTGCTAGGGTGTGTGGAGGGTAGGATCTTTGCTATGAACAGGAAATTGCCAAGGATGACTTTGCTTTATTAGGGATACGTGGAGACTTTTAGAGAGTTTACGGTAGAGCATCCCTAGAAACTTAGTTCACAGAGTTGTCACTGTGGCCTGACTGTGGAACGACACTGGACCTAATATTCTGAGACTGAGGTTTCATACAGCAGAGCTTTGGAGGAAAGTATGCAAGAGTATTCATTTGCAGCTGGCCAATGTCCTAAGCTCCTTTGCAGATTGTAGTCTTTCCAAACTATATAGTATGACTTGAAAGGTAAGAAAAAGTCAAATACCAAGATTCGACCAGCATACAAATGCTTTTGGAATTGAAATATGTGAGTGTTTATTGTGACTTTGATTCTAAAGTCTGTGAAGAAAGGGAAATATTTTATGTGACTTTGGGTCTTTATATTAAATAAGCACATAAAAAGAAACTAATAAATTAATGAAATCCAAATACATGTAGAAACATTAGTAAATTCAGATTATGGTGAATGAAGAGTTTACAGTACTGTAATAAAGGGAAATGATTATTAGTAACATTTTAACATTATATCTGCATATAATTATGATTCTCTACTGGCATTTTAAATTTATCAATATGCCAAATTCTAAGATATCCAAAACAATTAATACCCTTAAGAATTATTTACTTCTATAATGAAATTCTAAGAGACACCACGAAATTAAATGTATCCTATTAATTAAAAATAAGGTAAAAATGAAGGATTTGAGTAGGTTTTTCAGAATAAACAAATGTTTATTCATACTTCACCTAAGAATAAATCAGACTCATTCACATTTACTAGTTTTAAGGTTTTATTTTAAAAGTGACACAATTATTCAATATCTCTAGCACATTAAATGGGGCTTAACACTTCATAGATTGTTTAAGACAAAATGTGTCTGATTAATAACGGATTAAAACAACAAACCAATTGCTCAGGAATATAACGCATATGCAACTAAGACCTAAATAAAAAAAAGCTAAGTAAAATCTTCTCTTAACTATTCACTAATACTGACATGATTCATAGGAAAGGATTTTTTCAAGGAAGCCAATGAATTTATTAATTATGATGGGATTTTTAAAAGATTTTTATAAGTAATAAAGTATGGGGTTATGGAACTATGTCCATTTCTTCTCAAAACCTTAGTTGTAAAATATACTTCATACTATCTTCACCTTTATATATCTGATTTAATGTGTATATAAACTTCCATTATTATTCATTTGCCTTCTGAATACTTACACTTATAAATTGAAATGGAAATTGTCACTCTCATGTAAAAGTTTCTATTAATGTATTTTAGTTTTTCCTCAATGCTGTAAAAACTAATCAGCTGGTTCACTGTCATTCAAACAGTAAGACTAAGTCACTCAAGTGTTAAGAAATTATTTTTGCAAGCACCATTAATTAAAGAGCCATCCTGTCCCTGGGGAGAAGGCTTAGTGGAATAAGCGCTTCCCTGGCAAGCACAAGGGGCTGAGTTCAGTCCCTGGTTCCGAAAAAAAAAAAAAAATAAAATTAAAGAGCCACCCTTCTTCCAGTGAGCATGTTTAGCTGCTTTATCACGGATAAGGAGGCTAAGTGTATTTGTAGTGTGCCCATCATCTCATCTGTTCTACTGATCCTCAGGTCTGCTTTTTGTTTTAGTAAAAGGCTGATTTTATCATAGTAGATTTTAGTATAATTTCCAGTCAGGATTGCAATGCCTCCAGCTTTGCCTTTGTTGCCCAGAATTGCTTTTGCTATTCAAGGTCTTTCTGGTTCTAAATGAATTGCAAACGTGTTTTCCCTAGTTCTGTGATGGGTGCTAATGGCATTTGGATTGTAATCATACTCAATCTGTGTACCAGTTTTGGCAGCGTAGGCATCTCACTACGTTGGTTCTTCCTAGCCATGAGCACGGAATGTCTTTTCATTTTGTGACGTCCTCTTCAATTTTTTCAAAGTACTGTAAATTTCAGTGTATAGATTCTTTACTTATTTTGTTTTGTTTATTTCTAAGTATTTGAATTGTTTTTAGAGGCTACTGTGAAGGGGGTAGATTTCCTAATTTCTCTTTCAGTGAGTTTCTTGCTTCCAACAGGAATGCTATTGATTCTTGAGTGCTGGCTTTGTATCCAGCCCTGCTACTGAATTTGGTTATTTACATTAGAAGTGTTTTGTTGGAATTTCAGGGTCTTCTATGTGGCGTACCATGCCAGCTGCAAATATTGATCATTTAGGCTTTCCTTTGCTATGCTTATTCCTTCTATTTCTTTCTCTCATCTAAATGCTCTGGCTTACGTTTCCATTTCCAGAAGTACACTGAATAGGACAGGTGCAGTGGACACCCGTTCTCACCGTGTGAAGAAGGCGTTCCTCTCCTTAGGAGTCACACCCCGAATGCAGTGCTTCAGCAACGGCAAGCCTACTTTGGATTGAATCTCCTATGCCCCGTTTTCAGCAAGTGACTGTCTTCCCTCTGCCTGTTCGCTAACACTTCTGACAGCTCAGTTAACACTATTAGAGACTCAGTTACATCCGCACTGTACCACAGCCACAACTGTTCCATCCCAGAAACTCGTTACCTATTGAAGGCAAGGATTTTGGCTAACCACCTGAAAGTACCGTGTCTGTGTGTGCTTGCATGTGCATGCGCATGCGCGTGCATGTGCATGTGTTTGAATTCCTCTGTGGGCTCCACCTCCTGCAGCCAAAGCAGAAAAACTTTCAAAACTGAAATCTAGTGGGCAAACTACCTTATTCTGTGGGTGTCCACTCTGTGACCTGTGGGTCCATAGGTCTAGAGCCATGGGCTTGATTTGGGGAGGCTGTGGTTTTAGTTTTAGCTTTCCCCAAGGAGTGTACTGGGGAGAAAGCCAGCAGTCTTGGGGACTTCACCCATTCACCGATGTCTTTGCACAACTTTTCTTTCTCCAAGGAGTGTATGAGTCACGAACATGTCAGATACTAATGGAAGGGGTGTGTTTCCCTCTGTCCTATGTTAGCACTTCAGTTCTTGCTTAAAGTTAGGGATCAGTCAGGCTGCAGAAGAGATTTGAGTTTGCTTGCATTTGATTTATTCTTTTTCTTTTTTTTCTCTTTTTGGTGGTATCAGGCATTGAACTCAGGACCCTGTGTTTTCCAGGCAAGCACTTATTCTACTGAGCTTTCTCCCTGACCTCACTTGATTTATTCTGTTCAGTCATTGTTCACCAATTTAGGTCAATAATGCTGAATAAAATTTCTTAAAATGGAGGTTTGCCTCCAAAGCTTTGTACCTGTGATTCAGTGGCATGGTAATAAAACTGAGCTGCAGGATGAAAGGAAACAATGTTGAAGCAATGGGCTTAACCCATTCTTCAATTCTTTTGTCAGCTTGTGATATTTCAAAATAAAGTTTCTAAAAATATACTCACCATTGCTATTGTGATTTTCTCAAAAATTTTGCTCCATTACTGTTTACTGATGGCATGTATTTACTTTCACTTCAGGGCACACAAAATATATGTGTAGCAGTTACTCAGTTAGATATTTTTATTTTTGCTAATTCCTGGTTCATTTCAAGCAAAGAAATAATAATAATAGTGGCTCATATTTATGCAGAGCACTTACAGTTTGCATTGCTTCCTCTCACGTGGTGACATTAGGCTCTGTATGATCCAGTTCCCTGATCCACACGGGAGGCTTGGACCAGAAGGAGCTGGGTCCATGCCAAGCAGCTGGTTAAACAGAGCATCCAGGAATAAAATTTCTCTTTCCTAATTTCTTTTGTTCTACTCTTCTGTCTGTGACATAACTGACAAGACTTCAGTGATCACTGAGGCTGAACAACTCATGACAAGGATGAAGAAACTGAATCCCTGGAGGAGGGGGGAGCCCTTGCCACCAGGAGGCAGGAGTCCTAGCAGGGACCCAGCACCATCGCCAGCCAGGAGAGCAGTAGGTAGGTGCTGGCAGCTTTAGTTGCAGTGTAAACCGAAGTACCCTGCTACAGTGCAGCTCATTCTGCTCTTCTTTCCTCCTCAGTCTCTTTTTTTTGTTGCTGAGGGGGAACCAGGGATTGAACTCAGGCCCTTATGCTTGCAAGGGAAGCACTTATTCCACTGAGCCATCTCCCTGGTCCCTCACTCTTTTCTTGCAACTTCAACAGTTGTCACAGCTGATGACAGACTCTGGAGATATTGTCTGATGCTGAAAAGTTAAATAAAAAGAGGAGAGCAGATAACACTGTGAAATACAGAGGATGAGATTTTTTACTTTGATAGCAATGCAATCTGACATAACCTTTAGGAGAAACATTCCATCACTGGCATACAAGAAGAACTGAAACCATTAATGTGCATAAAGAGTAAGAGCTCCATTCCCCTCCCACCCAGGCAGTACTTGGTGGTTGGTCTAATTAGTACATTAAAATAAGGAAAGTGCAGATTTGTTCTGTAGCAATAAGACATTAGGGCAAATTTATAAACTTCCAATTTATTTGAACAGTACATCTGAAGAACAAAGTTAAATGCCTTGCTGGTCCAAATCTGAAAAGCATTTCAGTGGAAAGTGTAATAGGCATTTATGTGAAGAACACTCACTGGAACTTAACTGCACCCAGTGAAACCAAACACAGCAGTGAAAACTAAAGGTTGAGTTAGTGGCAGAGACTTAAGCAAGAAGACGAGCAAGCAACTCAGCAGCACACACGTCTCTCTTTGGGGTGAATATGCATCTCACACAGTCTGCTGGCCTGCTACCCTGTAGTTCATTATCCTACTTCCAGAATGGATGAATTTTTTGTTGCATGGTGTTCTTTTTCCAGATGTCCTAGAGTGCTGAGCTCTTAGGTGATTTTTTTTTTATCATGCATTTAAGTAAATTTCATGCTTCCAGTTGTCTTTTGATTGCTACGTAGTCAACTGATAGCAACATATTATTTGAGCATTGGAAGCAAGCAGTGCAATCTAGGATGATGATAATGCAATAAATTAGGCTGTGTCCATATAGCAATGTAATTGTGCTCCATAGTAAAATGACACTATTTAATGAATTATTCTAAAACAAATAACACAGACAGTGCTTAAAAGCACTTGGGACAGGTGAGTGGTCCTTGTGGCTACCTTCTCACCTCAAACAGGACTCCTGGCACACTGAGTGTGTTTCCTTGGCTATCATTTCTTTGCTGCTGGCTGGGTTACTGATGGAGAGCAGTGGACAGCAGCACGTCAGCCTGGCTATAATCTTGTCCTGAGGCAAAAGACCATGAGTAACGCGGAGAAGACGCCTAACATCTTAATAGTAAGGCCAAGTCTACTGGTCACGTCCAGAACCCTCTATGAGCCTATGCAATGGATGAGGCAGTGAAGGCCCAAGGGAAGGAGAAGTGGACTCGCTAGTGGGATGCTGTGCAGGTCAGGTGGACAAGGATGTGGATCTAGTGCAATAGATCCATGTAAATAAAAATGCACAGCCACCAGTGAAGTTAAATTTGATTTAGTGAAATAGGCATGGAGGCTGCGATAAGTTAAGAAATTTGATTTGTGTTAGAATTACTTCACTAATTGTTAAAATTCATAGAAGTGAAGGTGAAAAACTTTGTCAAGTTAATCTGTAAAGTCAACTCCAAAATCACATCGTGGATGGTCATGAAATATTTATGTACACATTGTGGTAGAAGTTGGTGGGAGAAGGTGGCAAGCAAATGCAAAGTGATTCCCATGTAATTATTTATTAGACTAATACACTGCCATCATGACATTTACAAGAGGTCCGGCGGCCTCATTCGCAACCTCAAAACATTGCTCAACTTTTTTGCCCAATTCATAATAAATAATAAAAGGGCTGGCCAGATAGCTCAGGAGGCTAAATTGCCTTCTTAGACAAATGCAGGAACTGGGGTTCGATCCCTAGCTGTAGTGGGCTGGCCCTGACCCTGGGGCATGCTGAGTCTGAGCCTGGGCATGGTGGATCACACCTGTAATCCCAGCACTTGAGAGGCAGGAGACAGGAGGACCACCATGAGTCAGATCTGTGTAGTGAGACCCTGTAGACCCTGTGCTAAATACATAGAAAAGAAATTGCAAAGAATAAAAATGTTATGGTGAATTTTTAGAGGTCCAGATTCAGAATGACTGCAGAACAGAAGCGCAGAGAATGCAAAGCTGATTCCACCCCTGAGAGAGGCACACTCAGCTGAAATTCATGCAGAATTTGAAAGCTGTGTACACACTGAGGAAACAGTGCTCTAATCTGAATTTCTAGCATAAGCTGTAATTTACGCATGGGTAACTGTTCATTCAGTATTTTTTCTGGAGTGTTTTTAAGTAAGCATTTAAATAATAATTTTAGACATAATAATTTGTGATCTTAGAAATTCTCTCAACCAAAATAATAATTATTAGACATACTCAGATAAAATAAATTTACTGAGATTATCTAATTCACTTTTGTTCTTCACTTCATAAATATTGAGTAAAGACCTAAACTCCGACTCAATGGTTGTCCCATTCTTATGATAGTAAGTCCTAGTTATTTTCTAAAGCAAAAGGAATTCCTTATCATTTATAGTTGTCCATCTTGGGAAGTATTTGTAATAATTCCTGTTATTAATAATTAATAATTTGGGACTGAGGAGATAGTTCAGTGCAATAAGTGCTTGATTGGCAAGCACAAGGTCCCGAGTTCAACACCTGATACTGCACACACACAAACACACACACACACACACAGAAATGTGTTTCCTGTGGCACATGGTCAAATTATAAAGATCACAAGACTCAAATTCTACTTGCAAAAGCACAAAGCTTGGGGCTTGGGAGATAGTTCAGTGAAATAAGCGCTCACATGGCAAGTACAAGGTCTTGAGTTTGATCTTGGTACCACCAAAGGGGAGGGAGTGCCGGGGAGATGACTCAATGGAATAAATGCTTCCCTGGCTAATGCAAGGGCCTGAGTTCAATTCCTGGTTCTGCAAGGAAAAAAAAAAGCATAACACTTATTTCATTTAAAACTGTGGACTTCTGCAAAGGCCTAGTGATTTCTCAGAGTGGTTCAGAGGCTTATTGTATTCAGAAGTCACACATCCTTCAATAGGTCGACCTATCACTATAGTGTCCCAATGAATACCACAAAGCATGTCTGAAAACTCCTTTTGTATGATATCAAAGTGAGACACTAGTTTAAGGTACATAAGTCATAAAGGAAGATTTTCAGAAGCAATTGTCTAGACCTGGAACACACATAGTCTGTACCTTCCCCCTGCACTTACCACAGGGACATGGAATGCATACAAAGTAGATCAAGACATTGAGGTAGGCAGACTTCTTTTTTTAAATTTTTTATTTTTTTGGGGGGGAACCAAGGATTGAAGTCAGGCCCTTGTGCTTGCCAAGCAAGCACTTATTCCACTGAGCCATCTCCCAGGACCCTAGCTACCTCCCCAGCTCCTGGTAGGAGGGTTTCTTGCAGAAGCGTGTTTGGAGGAAACAGTCTGCGATGTGTCCAGCCTAGAGTGAGAGCAGGGAGAGAGCTGCTAGCAGTTGGCGCAGGGGAGGCAGAGCTTGCACAGACCACCTAAAGAGCCTGTGCTTAGCTCCTCACACGTGCAGGGCTAAGAGGTATTGGGTGCGATTTCTACCCAAGAAAACCAAAACAACTTACAGTATAGCAAAAGGTCCAAAGAAAAACCTTCTAGATTTAACAAAAAGTAACTGAATGGTTTTGCCTGTGGATAAAACACTGAAATTCTAATTCCTGGTACCTGTATATATGACCCCAGTTGGAAATAGTTTCTGCAAGTACTTTGAAGAAGTTGTTTAAAGTGAAGAATGAACCGATACCTGGGACCTTCCTAACAAGGTTAGAGAAGGGTGGACAGAGGGCTACAGACTTCAAAGGCACAGACCAAGCTGCGTGCAGAAGTCACAAAGGTCCAGAAAAACTTCTGCTTCAACCTTCAGCAGGAACATGACCCTCCTGCTTCCTTGAGTCTGGACTCCTAGCCTCCAGAGGTACAAAAGTCTAAATTTCAATATGTTTTTTCCTGTATTTTAGGAAAGGGTCTACAGAGTGCTCAGGATCTCACCATGAGATCGGACTAGTAGGGATCCGCCTGTTTACAGCCTCCTCAGTGCTGGGATTACAGGGGCATGCCCCCACCCCCAGTCTCAGTTACCATTTCACCACGCCTTGGGGGCGAGGCCGGCATGGCAGGCCTGGGAATTGAACCACCGGCCCCTGTGCCTGCTTGCACGCACTTTAATCTGCTGAGCTATTTGGCCAGCCCTAAATTTCAATATTGGTGAAGATAAGGAGCGAACACCAGGTGAGACTGAATGTTGGCAGTCATTTTAAATGAGTCTTAGAGCGATGGGGGAGAACAGAAGAACCTTAACAATGAGGAACAGGTAGAGCTCTAAATAGGGTTTTAACTTGTTGTTTTCTACGTATAATATTTTGAAACACTGGTTAAAGCCTTATGCCATTTGCAACCATACTATAATTCCCTTTTTCAAAACAAAAATTTCATCTAAAATGACACATAGTTTTCAGTTTTCCAGCTTGTTATATTAGTAATTTACATGGATACATACAAAAATAGATAATCCTGCTCTTTTGCCTAGAAATTTATATTTTCTTCAACTGGTTTTAGTTCTGTTTTATTTGTTTCCTTAGCTGCCACACAAAATCCTGTAATTTATATAATTATTCATAGTTATTATCTTCCTATATGTCTTTCATCCTTAGTTCTATGCCATTTAAAAACAAGTGACAATATTTGCAAATGAATAGCTTAAAACATATTCTGTGAACATTCAAAATCATGGTACTTCAATTATTCCTTCAATTATTGGCTTTCCTGCTAGTACCAGAATGTGTAGGCATTTCTCATTGATTCTAATTAGAATGAATTTAAGTGTTTACATCTTGTGAAGAAAGAATACAGAAAATTTATATATTTAAATTATGTATTGCTCACAGAAAAATGATATTCTGTCTTGTTTTGCATGTTTTTTCTAATGATGTCAAGTTGTAATATTAACAGATATATATAATCTTTTTATTAGATAATAAGGCCTATGATTTATAGGAAAATTAATATGTATATTTATTCAAATGTATACATGCATGTGCTATGTGGGCTGCATGCAATTTCTTATATAAAGTTCTTTCTCACCTGTAGAAATGTCTTAGTTATTCTTCTCTCATTGCTGGGACAAATACCCAACACCCAAAATGAAGGAAGGAAAGGTCTATTTAGCTCATAGTTACTGGAGGTTTCAGTCCATATTCAACTGGTTCCAAGGCAGGAGGGGCACAAGGCAGAGAGCAGCAGCTCATCGCATCTGCACAGCAACAACAATAAAGAGCAAGAGCTATGGAAAGTCCGCCTCTCTCTTACGTTCCATTCAGGCTCTCGGCCCTAGGGAGGGATGCAGTACTCAAACCCATAATCCCAGCAGTACTAAGACCCATAATACCGGCCTTGAATCACACATAATCCTAGTGGATCATGAGTTAATCACAAACTCTAGAAGTCCCCACACCATGACCACATGAGGCTTTAGGGGGACAACTACACACAAACCATAACATGAAAGAAATATTTTTATCACACTTTATCAATTAGTTACCAGAAGGAACTCATCTTATGAAAGGAGCAGATGAAATCCTATTGCAATATTTACTGGAATTCTTACCATTAACGCAAATTTTAACCCAAATACATTCCTATTAACCAGAAATCAACCATCCAAAGCATAATAGTGATGAGCTATTCCCTATGTATTTTTTTTTTTTTTTGTTTTCGTGATGCTGTAGAACAGATGGAATTTTATGTCATGCTGCATTAGTATACTGTTACATTTTAATTTCAATTAATGATCTTTACACTTTTCTTTTATGCACATGAGAGATATTTTAGGCATTCATTTCCCTTCTAATTAGCTTTTATTGCGGAATTCATTCTGAATCAGGAAGTCATTAAATTCTAAAACATTCACAGCAGAATTTACGTAGACCCTAATAAAATTAATATGTCCTTTGAACAAAATATTCTGAAATTTTTATATTACCACCTTATTTCTACAGGGGATTTATAATTATATCTATCTACTTATCTGTCACTACAGCTCAGACACACACACACACACACACACACACACACACACACACATTGATCTTCTAAGAAAAAAATCCTACTTTCTGATACTGTTACTTAGAATATTTCCTGGATGTAGAGGAAACACATTCAATGCATAACCAAGAATATCTCAGCTTTCTCAGAAAACAGAATGCTCTGTGATTTCTTTGTCTTTCTTGCTTTCTTATTTTTTCTTTAGCAATCCCTTATCCTCTCCTTAAGAAAAGTCTCTAAATGTCTTTAGATGTGAAAGATTTGTGTACAAAAAAAAAATTTATAGAACAGAATTGATGATGCAAACCTGTCTTCTTAGTCTAAATTTTGTTCTATGAAATGAGTCAAGGATAAGTTAAATTAGGTATAACTTAATTAAAATAACATTTATAGAGCAAATGGAATAAAGTTGGATTGTTTTCAAAATACAACTCTTTCAGTTGTGCTACTAAGCTTTGCCTTATCTAGGTAATGTCTTCAGTCCATTTTCCCAAAACACAGATGCATAATTGAGTTTAAACTAATATAATATTGGAAAATATTTTATATATTTTGACTTTTTTGGTGTGTGTGGCTGGCTCAGCTCGCGCTGGGGTGCGGTTGGCATGGTGTGTGGTGCCAGGGCTCAAAGCACAGTCCCTGTGAGCTTGCCTAAGCTTGCACAAGCAGGCGCTTTAGGCTGCTGAGCTATCTCGCTGGCCCTATATTTTTACTTTCTAAAAACTTCTGTCTCTTGACGAGGATCACCATGAGTCCAGCTGCATAGCAAGATCCTGTACCAAATGAATAAATAAATCTTAGAAAAAAATCTATCTCTTGAACACTTATTTTGAAATTTGAATCCTGTGTTCCAAGCATCTACTTTTAAAATGGATGTCATAAATAATTGCAGTGTTCTTCAATATTTAGAGGTCAGTTTACCCATGGGTAATTTATTAAACAATAATAAATCTATCTATCTATCTATCTATCTATCTATCTATCTATCTATCTATCTATTCCTATCTGTATCTTAAAGCATAGTATCTATAAAACATTTACAAGTGCTATTCAATACTTTATTTAAGATATTTAATCACCATAATTGTTCTACAAATTATTTCAATTTATTCTAGATTTTAATTTCAATGTTGACTGAGTAATTATAATTCTAGTTTTTTACTATATAAAAGTCAGGGAGACACAGTTGTTACTGAGAAAGTATGTAGAAGAAAAAGACAACTAAATACTTGAAATGCTTTTTGATAAGTAAAACTAATTAATCATATTATATTGATATAGATATAGACATAAATATAATCATATAAATATACTTTATATGATGACATGGAAATATATATATTTATTTTTTCTTTTCCTATTTTTCACTATTTTATTCTCCAAGTGCATAGGGAGCTCCACACCTACAGCCTTCCTGGATGTAGCTTGTGACGTCTACTCTCGGGCTGGCTTCATTCGTGGGCTGAGGCTTATTTCCATTGATTTTCTGTGTTAATACATCTGATATCCTGGGCTCTCCTGTGAAACTTCGGCTTCATTCCCATATACTCCCCACTCAGAGACTTCTTGCCTTCTAAAGTTTTCCTCTGAAATCTGAAAGTTTCTCTGACCACACAATTCTTGAATTCTCTGTGCCTGTAAAACCAGTATGGTTTAGGTGATGTCCTAGTCTACTACCAGTTTGAAGAGTAACCAAGGCTCCTTGGATCATGGCTGCAGCAGCCTCTGAGGGCATGGATGGCTGGGCACAGTGAACCAATTCTTTCAGAGGCCTTTCTAGAATAGTCAGCCCCGGGACATTTGCCACAAATGAAGCATTTACACCTTTGTATCATTAACCCTATAATAGATCAGTTCACATTATTCCTAAATTTTTCTTATCTTGAACAATTTATTTTCTTTTAATAGTACTAATCTCTTCAACAGTAACATCTTCTTTGGTTCAACTTTATACACTTCCTTCTAGTACCAAATTTAAGTTTTAGAAGGTTTTTGCTATCCCTTTTGTCTCTGTTTCTCATTATAATTCTGGCAAAAAAAATTCTCAGCTTTCATTATCTATGTGATACCTGAGCACTGGGCTATCTTTGACTTTTCTCTGATGGATTATTTCACTAATCAAATCTCATTCTGCTGCAAATCTCAGCATTTGGGGAAAATGTCGACACATTTTTGTACAAAGTGCATCATGTATGATAATGCTAAATACTGATGGAGTCCTGGTTTTAAACCCAAACCCTCCTAAATTTGGCCACTGCTTGCTTTCTTATGAACATCTTGGTCTTCTGAGCCCAGCCAGAATCTCCCATTAAGCTTGGCTGACTGCTTTATAGGACTTCTGAAGTCTTAGTCTCCAAATCTTTTGAATCCCTTCCAACAAACTAATTCTAAATGCTTCTACAGCACATGGTCTAGTACACACACACCGAGAACTTTGTTTCTTCTGTGGTATGAGCTTTCTATATTAGCTTCAGCATTGATGACACCATAATTGGAAGGAGAGTAGGTGCAGTTTAGCTGAAGTGTGCCACAGAGCAAAAGCACTTAGTTCATGGTTTGGTGAAAGCAGAACAGGAATCCTGCTGAATGGTTAAGACCAAAATATAAATATAAAGCAAGTCATATATATATATATATATATATATATATATATATATATATATATATATATGGATTTAACTTTTGTATCTGACAAGGTCAGCCAAATCCCCTCATGACTTATCCCGAAACTCTGTACTGCACTTTGTAGATCCTTTGTCAGTGTCAGCCACATGGATGAGTCACAGCCATTGCTTGACCAATTTGCTCTCTGAAAGCCTGTGAGAATATTTTCTCTCCATGTAACTCCCTTTAGGCACACTCTGCATCACTGATCACTTTCCTTTGTGGTCCCACAATCTCCTTGGTCAGAAAACTTGGGACACAGTTCAGCAACAGGAAATTACAGTACAGGTTCTATGTCCTGGGTCCTCACTGTCCTTGAAAGGCCAGGGCCAAAGTGTTGGCTGTCCTTACAGCCCTTATTTTTCTCTAATGTTTGACCTGTAAACCTAAATTATTAGGTCTCCAGAAGACAAGCTTAATGACATTATTACCCTATAACATGAGCCTAACCTCACTCTCTGTCTGAATTTCAAACATCCATCCATCAGAAAGGTATAAAAATGAGATGTAAAATGTAAGACCATATTAATATGCTGGGCCATAGAGGGCTCAAGTCAACAACTTCTGACATTACCAGTCCTGCAGACAACCTACTCCCATTATGTACTGCTGGACTATGTTGGGTTATTTTTCTGAATTCACTCACCTACAATATTTAATTGTCAATGCAATACCCATCTCTGACAAAACAAAAAAAAAGGGATACAAATGAAGGACCATTTTGCATCTGTATATACAAAATAGTTAGGATAGATATACTTTCTCTTCATTCAGTGAGAATAAAGATTTGTATTAATAGTGTTTGGATACGATATCATGTCTGCATCTTGTCCTGTTAATAACTGCTATGAAGACAACAATATGCAATGTATTAAATGTTGAAACGGTCTCATTAATCAGTTTTGAAACTGTTTCATTGCTATTTGTTTCTCAATGAATTAATTTTTAAAAAAGAACAGGAATCCCTGCAGAGGAAAATGGGCGGGGATTACATAAGACTCCTAAAGCGCGCACTGTGTTATGATGCACCTAGACTCGCCCAGGGACAAGCGTCACTATCATGCCAGATGTTTCTCCAACAAACTTGACACGTCAGGATGAAGGATGACAGATTCTCTTCTCAGCACTTCATGGCTAGAAGAGAATTTCAGCGAAGTGGTACATTTGATTATAATACTTTTGGACTTAAATATTCATTTTTGATTTCAAATATTTCAACTGATGCTACAAGCAACAGCCACAAGGGAGGAAAATAAAATATATGGCTATCCATGCTGGCTATATCCAACATAATCTTGGGGGTGGGGGGTTAATAATCTGAGTATCTGGGCTTTCACCCAAGCTCATGAAAGCAGAGTCTCCTTAAAAGATCCAACTATGTATGCTTAGGAAGTTCCTAAGTGATTACAATATGCAGACAAACCTCAAATCTACTGATTAGAAGTGGCATTCCAGGAAACGGATTTTTGATTCTCTGTTGGATAATGAGTGCTGATAAAAATTAAATAAATACATAAATGCAAGGATGGGAATGAAGTCATCCAGGGGAGGAGTCAGGACATTATCCAGGAAAGAGAAATGTTACTGCGTGGTTTACACTCTTGAAACAAAATCAGTCATAATAAATATCATAGTTAACCAGAGTAGAAAATAAAATATATGGTCTGGTAAGTTACCCTGAAGCATTTACATTTCCTAATGATACAAATTCTCAGAAGTCTCTTTTATTTAAAAAACGTATTTGGACTTTCTTTACTGTGCATTTCTGATCTTATTGTCTTGAAACTTGGATTCAATAGATCTGAATGAGAACTAGGAATGTTGATTTTAAATAAGTTGTCCTATATTATTTTCATTACGTAGTGTACCAACAAATTTTTATTTATTTATTTGTCATAGGGTCTCACTACACATTTCATACTCATTGTAATCCCCCTGTCCAGCCTGCCCAGGACTGAGATTACAGGTATGAATCACCACCCCCAGTTTTATTGGCTGGCATTGTGCCAGGGTTCAGGGCCTGCAGAGCACGCAGTACCAGGGATCTAACCTGGGTCCTCCTCTTGCCTGACAGGTGCTTAGACCACCAAACTATCTCAGCAGCCCTGTAGCAACAAATTTAGAAAAGGAAAAAGAGAGATGTAATTCAGATTTGCTATTTAAAAAGATGACTCCTAGGTGAAAAATGAATTTCAGTTTTTCAAGGCTAGATTTGGGGATGCTAATATATCACAAAAGTTTGTAACAGTATTAACTGATGCTGAAACTGTTTGCATAAATTATACCTTTCATTTTTAAGAGACATTTCTAATATCTCTTGCATCTTTTTTGTTAAATAAAAATAATCTAAATATTAAAAGAAATTTTACATTTTTAGGTATTTTCTTAACAACTCAGTCTTTTGTGATTTTCTTAAGGTCAGCATTTTGTTATCTCGGAATCATTTATGTTGCCAGTGATCACCAGGATTTTGCTGGCTGGCTGTATATCAGTAGTTCTTAAGATTTATAGTCCATTAAAGAAAAATAAATTACATATTAATATTTGCCTGGTTTACTCTCCTTGTACCTTTACCTTGCATAATACATGGGTGAAATGCAAAGTGATTTTCTTTCGTTATAGCTGGAGCTAAAATTTTTTTGCATAATAATTCACCATAAGAGATGGTTTTTAATTAGGTTTTGTTTTATTCTTTGCCTCTCCTAGCCTTTAGCTCTTCATTGAACATTTAATATTCTAAAAATTAAGGCTTGAATGCACAAGAATATGAGTTAAGGACTAGTGGTTTCTTAGAGCAAACAATAAGTCTCTTTTTTTTAAATATATTTGGTGCATGGTCTCACCACACATCTCAGACTCGTAGTGATCCTCCTGTTTTCAGCCTCCCCCATGCTGGCATTACAGGTGTGCGCCAGCAAGCCTGGTCTCAGTGGTGGGCTCAGCATGTCAGAGGGTGGTGCTAGTGCAGCATTTGATGCTGGGATTGAACCGCAGTCCCTGTGCTTCCCTAAGCAGGTGCTTTAGTTCACTGAGCTATCTTCCTGGCCCAAATCCTGATTTATTACAAATATTTTTTCATAAATTTGATTGTGTGAGATTTTTGATATGCAGGAAGAGTAAAACAATAAAAGCTTGAGCTTTGCTTTTTCATAATTGCAAGTCTTTTTTTGTCATCACATATGCTCTATCTCTCTGCATGTGCAGCTTAACTTTTCTTTCTTTTTACTTTAAAGGTTGGTCCTATGCTAACTGAAACATATTTTGACTTCTGTCCTCTGGAAGCTGCCCACTGAATCCTTGGCTATAATCAGATCTTTATCGCTGTGATTCCCCTATACCTGGTTTTAGAAAAGCTCACATCTTATTCAAAGCGTTTATTAAGTTATGCTTTTATATTGCAGTTTCATTGGCATAGTATATTTCTTTGTCCTTATTATTACACCTGAGAAGCTGCCAGCTTTCAGTTTTGCTATGGACTTCCTGTCAATGTGCTCTCCCCTCCCAGTTGTCCGAGCTTGCTGATGCACACGTTTTTAAAGTGTATTTTCTTGGTCCTTTCAGTCCCATGCAATTCACGATCATTATCTCCTAAATTGCCTTCCACTGTTACATTTTCAGCATATGAAATATAGGTAATGAAAAACATTGCTAGCATTCGGTCATCTACTTTGAAATTCAGGACATTTGAAAAGTTTTAAAAGTGGAAAGTATTCTACCTTTTAAAATTTGGCAACTTATTTTAAAACTAAGTGACTAATGGTTCAAAATATGTTCAGATAATTTAATGACCATGCATTCACTTGGAAAGCATGCTGCTTTCCTCCTAAAATGGAGGAAAAAACACTTCATTTGGGACATTTGAAGGAAAAATGTTTAGCCTGGAAATTGCCACATGTACTTGCTAATAAAAGCTGTTCTTTATTTCCATCAGTTTGCTTTGGGTCTCCGTTAGTAGTTTTATTATTTTATAGTTAGAAATATTAAAGAGTTTACTCATCAGTTATATCACTTTTTAATATTTGGAGTAGAGATTGTTTACTCTGATTTCTACTCAGTTTTCTGAACAAACCAACTCAAGAAGAGTGCCTTGCGTCTGTGTGAGCAGAGTGACAGACTAGCAGTGCTGTGAGGTGTTCATGGAAGAAATCTCGAAGTGAGAGCAGCATTTTCACTCTGCTGTGACCTGGCTTTTCCTGGGTTGGGGATGCTGTCTCCGGAGAACAAAGCTCCCCAATCCAGAGATACCTGGGCACCCAAGCACCCTGCTCCCCTGCGCCAAACATCCACACACGTCTTTCCTCTCACCTCTCTAATCCATAGTCAATGTAGGCACGATTCAAACAATTACTACACTCCCAAAACTTTTCTTGTAAAAGTGCTCTTGGGCTGTAGTTCCACTGCAAAGCTTTTGGACCATTTTCTGCCCTTGCTACTGGTGGACTTGTCCCAGGCTGCATCCTTTCTTGGCTATCTTCTCTCATAGCTCAATAAAGCTTTTATTTTAGAAGTGTATTGATCTCTTCTATTTTAGTTTAACAGAGAGATCAAATAAACTGGGAAGAAACAATTAATAAAAATGCATCTTATCATGTCTGCAGCACATTTGAAGAAAACAATCATAAAAGATAAAATTGTATTATATGTAACTTACTGATATATTCTCAAGAAATCATGTTTAATCAAAATAAAAGAATGAACATTTATAATAGCTTTGAAACAGAATGTATTATGATCATTCCTTAAACCTTACTGCAGTAGTTTTGACTCTCATGTCATAAATTATGTTACTGGTAAGGAAGAAAGAAGTTGCTTTTGAAATATATTGAGAAGATTTCCTTCACTGCATTTTTCAATAGAGTGTTTTAGTCATTGCAGAGAATTTCAAAGTTCAATAAATTTTCTATTTCACTGAGGACCAAATCTTGGAGACACAAACTCGTGTTCATTGAAACAAATGCAATAAGGGGACCTTCTCTATTGCTGTTAAATCTTGGTTATACATTGGAAGCAGGAGCTTTGCAAGGTCACCTAAGCTTACTTTCTTTTGCCAATTGCTTATATCCCATATGTCTGGCACAAAGTGACCAAACATGACTAAAGCCAGCATTGGGGAAAGTCTGTAGTTGTGATTTTTTTTTCCTTGCAGAACATGATTCTCTCAAAACTTTCTACACAGCCTTGCTTTCTGGGAACATACAAAGAACAATAAACATATGCTCTCAAGAATGTGCTGAATTTGCTATCTTGGGAGAATGAGATATTGCTTCGCAATTACCATAAATTAAGCAGCTGCTTCTCGCATTTCCAAGTTGTTGATGGCATATCAGAAGGACAAGGAAACAATACCACTTCACATTTCTATAGTACTTCCTTGTATGATTATCATAAGAAACAAGATCTTTTGCAGCTGGTGATGGCTAGAAATAAAATACAACAATCCAACAGACTCTTTAACTGAATACATAGTACAAAGTGAAAGAATTGGAACAGAATATTTGATACTCTTTTATAGTTAAAATATAAGTCCATCTCCCTAAAGCCTGTGGATGAGGAGCGGAGTTAACTGACAGACAAACTGACACAAAAGCTGTACACTGGAAACCAAAGAATGTGAAACAAAAGCTGGAAGGTACCTGACACTTTTTACTGTACTAACAATCAAAGAGCACCTTGAATAAATCCAACTTCATAAATCTCCATTTTTGATACTTACAATAATATTAAAGTTCAAGAAGAAAAACCATTTCCTTGTTACTTCTTTTGTCATGAATCATCCACAATGTCAGTAAGCTATGTCCCTGCTTAATCTATTTCAAGGTATTGTAATCATAAGCATTAATTAAGTTAAAAATTGCACAAAGATTTTTAGATGTATTTTTGTTGTCATTATTGTTTATTCTGTTTGCAAAGATTTTTGAAATCTAATAATATTTGTAAAGACTTGTTTCATTTGTTATGTCATTTTAGTAGAGCAACTTGACTACTGTCAATAAGACATGAGTTCATATGGATGATGGAAATCAACTTTTGAGGAGTGATTTAATCGTGTTTCTCCAAAGGTTAAATTCATTTAACCTCATTTTCATCAAGAGTGCCTGCTGAGTCTAAATTTAAAAGAATATTGAGTCAACTTGGGAGCATAAATAAGCCCTGAAAATGCACACTCTTTCTTGACATGCACACAAGAAACAGAGATCCAAAGAGCCAGGAATCACTTGCTCAGCAGCTGAGCTGGGTGAACTGTTAGTGCTGGAATTAGATGTCCCTCAGATGAAGAGGAAAAGGAAAAATGAGAAGATTAGTAAAGAACATTCCTTGGTAAAAGATGAAAGAGAGTTGGGAGAGCTGCGAGAAGGCTCTTTGAAGCCCTGAAATGGTCCTTTTTTTTGCATTTTAGGGAGGGGCCCACAAGATGTTCAAGGTTCGCTACTAGATCAGACTCATAGTGATCCACCTGCTTGTAGCCTTCCAAGAGCTGGGATTACAGGTGGTGCCACCACGTCAGTCTCAATTGTCACTGCCTCAGCATGCCCCTTGAGTAGGGCTGGCAAGGCAGTCCCAGGGGATCAAACCCCCAGCCCCTGCACCTGCTTGCAGGCACTTTAATGCTCTGAGCTATTTTGCTGGCCCCTGAAATGTTCTTTACCAGTTTTTTTTCTTCAGCATTAATCCTGGTAAATGTGACCACACCACAGTTCACCTGCATAACTTTATATACAAATATTAAATGACTAAAACAAGATGCACAAGTTCAACATGAAAACACAGATTTGTTTTTATCACTTTCCATAGCTTAAACCATAGTTTTAATATAAAGACAGAATTTCACATTAAACTTAAATGTGGCAAAAACAATGTTTATATTTTGTTACTGTTGGTAGTGCCAAATAGACTTTGTAAAGCATGAGCCATACTCCCCAGTCCTTAGATTTAAAAGCTATTATCTTTCTACATGTTACAGAAAATATAGTATATCCCTGGGTCCACGGGTTGTTAGTATAATTCTGCTAAATTTGGCTAGCTCTCACTATTCTTACTGGTGAAAAGTGGGTTTCTTCGTGCCTTCCTTCTCCCAACTTTCTGTTCCAGGATGACCTACTCTAGGGACTTGATGTGGTCCATTGATCACTGACATTTTTCCAGCAGGTTTTTATGGATGTAGCCTCAAAATGATGGTGGACTCTTCAGGAGAATAGGCTGCAACAGAGCATGGGAGACAGCTCAGCACTCTAAGTACCTGCCTGGCAAGGGCAAGGACCCAGGTCTGAGTCCCAGTACCACATGCCATGCCAGCCCCAGAGCCTGAGTCCTGTCATGGAAGCCACCAAAACCGGGCTTGGTGGCACCTACCAGTAATCCCAGTGCAGGGGAGGCTGAGATAGGAAGATCACTATGAGTCTGAGCTACATTGTGAGACCTTATACCAAATGAATAAATAAATAAATATTTTATAAAATGCCATAGCAGAGACACTGCAATCTGCCTTTTATTCTTATTTGCTTTCTTATTTTGGAGCAATCATTTTTTTTTTTTTTGTCTTTTTGAGACAGGGTCTCACTATGCAGTTCAGGCTCACCTTAAGCTCATTTTGTAGCTCAGGCTGGTCTCGAACTCACAACAATCTTCCTGCCTCAGCCTCCTGAGTGCTGGGATTGAGTAATCATTTCTTTTAAGAAAGTCTGTCCACTGGAGTTTAAGACTTTCAGCCTATCATATGAAACATATGAGACAGTGTGCCATAATCTTCAATCCCTCGGTAGATGCTATTCACAACCTATGGTATCTGGATCCCCTCATATGCAGAAAAGAAAGGCAGTTGTAGGGTCCAGTAGACGGAGGCAACATGAACATATCTTGAAGATCTTGTATCCTTTGTAGACTGGAAATGTAGAAGGTTCTTAAACTACATGGCCAAATATAAGGGTGAAAAATTGTCTTGGCGTGGCTCCTCTGGTGAAAGATTTTATGTGAGGATGATAAGCTAAAAATTAGAACATTAGAATATGACCTGTCTTGACGTTTGCCAAAGTGTAGCACTTATGAGCAATGTAACACAGAGAAGAGAAATGGGGTCAAGGTAGGGTGTACACACCACCCAACATTTCCTAGTCCATTGCTTGGTCTCCTGCCTCAATACTGGCCCATTTTTAATTACTTTTCCTACTTTTTTTCAAATTAGAACCACAAAACATTTTTAATTGCACCAAAATTCAATCCATGAGGCTAATTCCTACCTAGCTCTACCTTGTATCTCTGTCTTTGTCTACAAAGACAGGTTGAAGAACAAAATAACTTCTTCCAATGTTTCACATTTTATAAGTATTGTGGATATTTTGTTTACAGTCTCAGGAAAACACAGTTTTAGAGGAAAAATAGAAAAGGTAGAATTGCACCTGATTTTTATTATTTTGCACATCTCCATTTATGTGCAAGGCCAGCAGGGGAGAGGATAGACCACAGAATAAAGTGTTTTAGAGCTCAAGAGAGTTTTTGGGGAAATTTAGGAATACAAAATGGTTCTTGCTTGGTTGAATTTTATTGGCCTTTCTTCGAAGGAATAATGTTAACAAGAGGAAAACTTGAGCTCTAAAAGCAAAACTGGCCTCACTGAGAAATGTCAGCTTTTGCCCCTCCAGGAATCTCCTCTGCAGACCTTGTATAGGAGGACTAATTGAAGGTCAAATGGAGACTGTTCTACTTTCCAGCTCCATTTGGCTTTTGTGCCACATCCACTGCCTAAATTTCAAGTCTTTGTAGCCTCTGCAGTATCAACTTACAGTTTGAACAAAGAATTCCAATATTGATATGGGTGTTGGGGAGAAGAAGTAAATACTTTTTAAGGAAGTCAATTACAGTGTATGTCTTCACAAATATACCTTCCATGTTTTGGGCTCAGGTCCCTTTTCCTAGTCAGTCTCACGTTAATGGCCTTGGTTTCTTATGTTATTCTCTCATGATTAACAATTTGCTCATCAATTTTTGTTTATCTTCTATCTCACACAAATTTAAACAGAACAAAAAAATCACACATTTAATATATATTGGAGATGAAACTCAGAACCTGTTCTTTTTGGGCAGGTGACCATGGCCCTGAGCTATCCCTCTGGCCTTAACATATATTTTAAATTTTGGCCATTTCTCAGTCTAATCCCAAAATATTTATTATGTTCTTGTTTGTCAAGAAAGTTAGATGACAAACAGGTCTTTGATTAGTGAAATCCATAGTTTTGAATTCCTCTAGAAGAGAGATAAGGAAACCTTAGCATTTTGGCCTAAACTAAACTTTCAACTGTTTTTGTAAATAAAATTTTATGGGATATAGTTATTATCAGTCCAGAGACTGATTATATATATATATGTATGTATGTATATATAATATATATAATATATTAGCACTGGTTGACTCCATGTCATATGACAGAAATTAAATCTTACGAACCACAAAGCTGAAAATGTTTACTAACTATCCCTTCAGAAAAGGATGTTGTTACCCTTTGAGTTAGAAAACTGATTGGGATTGTAAACAAAAACTGTTCTGGGGCACTATTAGTATATTTTATATCTTCTGTAGACAATGAGAGCATATGTATACACATACCCCGCTGTCTCTTTACATATCAAAGAAATGATTTAGAAATTGGAACAGTCATACTATACTGCATGACTTATGTGTTGAGCAGTTTTAACTTTAACTTTGAACATGTGTTTTAAGTAACTATATGTTTTTTTTCCAAACTAGATCTAATAATAGCACCTTTTAGTATGCATTTAGTGCAAGGTCTACAGAGTCTTACTATACAGATTGGACTCGTAGTGATCCTCCTGGTTTTTTGCCTCCTAGGTGCTGGGATTGCAGACACGCACCATCCTGCCCAGTCCTAGTAGCCTTCTCAGCGCATCCCAGAGGTGGGGCCAGCATGGCGCGCCAAGGATCAAATTATAATGGCATTTGAAATTTTAGTGCTGTTAAGTACAATTCCAAACACTGAAATATTTAGTAATGCATTTCAAAAAGAGTTAAATGATTTATCTTTCTAATTTTAAGACATTCTGATGGGGGATGGCAGAACTTTAGTAAAGATTAAAATATGAAACTTTAATCAGGTATCACTATCAGAAAGAAATCTTGTATTCAAAGCAATTACAAGCACTTAAAACTTGCATGTGTGTAAGCATTCCTCATTGGAAAGATACATTTATCTTATTTCGTTTAACATTTTGGTCTATATTAAAACAGTTAAAATGACTTCTTTTGTTCTATGTAAAAGACAATTATAAAAAGTAGAAAATACTGATGGGGCTACATAGCATTATTAGAACATTTAAAATTTAATAATGAAATGTTAATTACTCTGATCATAGATTTGTTCCTTGACTTTGTTGATAGCAGAACCCAAATAAAACCTGAACTAACTGAAACGCAGCAGGTTAGATTCCTGCATGTGTGCGCAAGCGGGCTGCTGTACAGGAGACAAAGCCTATGTGGCCTCATAAGATCGTAGTTTAATATTTTGAGAATTAAAGTTCATGCATAGAGGATTCTGTTTGAATTTAAATACGGACAGTTTATTTTTTAAAAATCTATTTTGCTTCTGATTTAGCCTCCTTGTCAAAGAGAAGGCAGTGGGATCGGCCTGAAGTCCTTCCTGCATTTTCTATTCTGTTCCGCTGACTCACAGCCTGTTTTCTTGGCAAATCCTATGACTCATAGTTGTTTATTTTATTGCTGTAGCTTTGTAGCACAACTTGAAGTCTGGCATCATGATGCTGCCTGCCTTGTCCTTATCCAGAATTGCTTCTGTTGTTCCAGGTCTTGTCTTGCTCCACTTAAAAGTCAGGATTGCTTTCTCCAATCCTGCAATACTAATACAGCTATTAGTATTTGATTAGGATTTCATTAAATTTATATAACATTTTATGAAGAATCAGCATTTTGACTATATTGGTTCCACCTATCAAAAAATAGTTGATATCTTTATTTCTTTTATTTTTCTTTTCTTTTTTCTTTTTGAAGAACCCGGGATTGAACTCTGACCCTTGCACTTGCCACGGAAGAGCTTATTCCCCTGAGCCATCTCCCCACCCCCATATCTTTCCATTTTCTAATATTTTCTTCAGTCTCTATTTATAGAGTACTATGGTTTTCATTTCAACAACCGTTCACTTCCTTGGTTAGGTTAATCACTACGTATTTCGTTTTCTTGGTGCTGTTGTGAAAGGTAATTGTTTCCTGATTTCCCTGTCAGTGATTTTGTTATTGGTGTACAAAATGATAGAGATTTTTGACTGTTGACTTTAGAATACGAAGTCTTAATCTGTAGGAAAACAAAATAAGTAAAACATTTGAAGATATAATTTTAGGGAAATACTTTATGAATAAAACACCAGTTGCAAAAGAAATAGTACCAGGAAACATCAAATTAAAAAGCTTCTACACAGGAAAGAAAATCAATAGAGTTAAGAGACACCCTACAGAATGAGAACATTAGTTTTCTGACTACTCCTCTGACAGAAGCACAATATTTAGAACACAGCAAATACTCAAAAAATTAGATCCCAAAATTCGAAGACCCAATCAAAACTGTTCATTTGAAATGAATCGGTATTTTACAGATGAAGAAACAAGCATCCAATAAATATATTTAAAAATACAAACATTCAACACATATGTGAAAAAATATTTGAAATCAATATAATTTGAGCACTGCAAATATGAACAACACTGAGATTCTATCTCAATCCAGAAAGAATGGCTGTCATCAAGAAATCATTCAAGGGGTTGGAAAGATAGCTGAACAGCATAAGTGCCTGCCTGGTAAGCACAAGGTACTGAGTTCAATCTCCAGTACCACAGGAAGAAGAAAACAAGAAAACTCCCCTCTAAGTAGCTTCCCAAAATAGTTAAGGATGTCACACTACAGTGAAGTACGCATACCCATGTTTATGGCAGCACATTTGAAAATGGTTCACTCTTTGGAGCAATCTGTCCATCTATAAGTAAGCAAATGGACAAAGAAAACTTGATAGTTATCCACCATGGAACATTACTCTACAAAAAAAGAACAGACTTGAATGATTTGTAGGAAGATGGTTGCACCTTGACACCACAAATGCAAGTGAAGCAATTCAGACATGTAAGTTTAAATACGTATCTGTTATATGGAAAACTCATTGGATCAATGAAGCGCAAAATATAAGACAGAGGGGCAAAATGAAAGAGAATAGAACTATTTTTATCCTTCAGAGCAAAATGTATGTAAAAGTATCCTTGGTTTTAGTGTAATTATCATATGTTTTTCCTATGTTTTTGGTCTACTACTCTGGTCATGAATCTGTGTATATGATAACTGACTTTATAATGACTTATTAGATAAATAAATGAATTTGATGCTGGAAACAGAAAGAGGCATTGATTGGAAGAGAGGAAAAAGATGAGGTGTGTCACATGCATCTGCAAATTCCCTATAATCAATGTAATCATTACATTCTGAAAGCCTTGAACAAATAAAAGCTAATTTTAAAAAAATGAAGTGTCACTCAAAACCTCCGTCTCCAAGTAGGAATGGTGGGACAGAAAGGGTGAGGCTGTCCCCAGTGGGTTCTTCCATCGCTTGATGTCTGATTGCAAGCTGAGGCCCAGTGACAGGCACTGACACCCTGGAGGCACAGCCTGGAAGAATACATCTTGTCTTTTTTTCTTTCTCTTTGCTCTCTGGCTCCTTCCTGCTACACGGAGAGCTGTCTCTGTCCCACACGCGTTCCCTGCCATGGTATTTATACCTCCACATGAGCTCAGGCGAAACGCAGCCTGTGCCATGAACTGAACCCTATGAACCTCTAAGCTGAGGGAACCCCTCTTCCTCTAAGCTGATATCTCAATTATTGCAGCATTGTGATGGAAAACTAAGTGACCCACTGCTGGGTACTGACGTGTGTCCTAAGTATATGTAGGGGATAGTAGCATCACAAACAGGAAAGAACTCACTCAAAATTGCGATTAGGGCTTGAGAAGTTTTATTTTAATTCTAGCCAGTTCACAAATGGTATTGTAAATATTGTGGATAATTATTTTACAGAGCTACAGTGTCAGCATGAGTCATGCATTAAGAACAGTGCTTCCAAACATATCAGCAATGCGTATTTACCATAAAGCCATTCCTAGGAGTTTTAGGCCTTCAGACTGGACTGGCTGGCTCTGTAAAAGGAACCACACAGTTTACATAAGCTACAACTTTAGTGGTAAATTCATTGTTAACTAGAGCTGTACTCTCTTTGAGACTCTTCTGGAGAAAACCAAGCTAAAACAAAAACAGTATCAGTGATTACTTAGTGACTCCATGAAGTGAGCTGCATTTGTCCAACACATAAATATTTTCATCTAGATGGCCTATTCCTTTTTTCCTTTTTCTGAATGTTGTTTTTCTGATTGAACATAGAAGAACTTCCCCCCTTCACTCATTCTCGTTTTTTGAGATGCCCAGCAAGAAAGTTATGGTAACTGTAGCATCACATTCTGTAAAAATATGAATTGGTGCATTCCTAAGAGGGCTGTCATGGTCAGAGACAGCAATGCTGCCCCTAAAACTGATAAGTGTAACTAAAAGTATAAAAAGTATTCCAAATAGTGAATAATTCTTCTGAAATATGAGTAATCATTGAGTAATATAAAATATTATTTTTCTTTAAATTCCTTTATATTACTACTGATTGGAGACATCAAACAATAACGGCACTGGACAAACTGGCTTTCCACATGATTAAGACTAAAACTATACACATATCTCTTATCATGCACTAACCTAAAATCAAAGTGGAATAAAGAATTAAATATTAAAACAGAAGCACTGAATCTTCTGGGAGAAGAATAGGTAGAACTGTTGAAAGTAAAGGTGCAGCAAAGTCTACATGAACTAACCTGTGATTGCATAGGAAATACTGAAAACAATGAACAACTGGGTTCTTACCTTATTAAAAAGTTTTTTTGCAGCAAAAGAAATGACCAAAAGAATAAAAAGACAACTTACAGAGGGGGAAAAGTTGTGCCAGCTGATTTTCAGAGGATGAACTAACCTCAAGAACATATAAATAGTTGGAAAAAAACAGAACCCCAAATTTAAAGACCCATTCTAAAAATGGTTATCTGAAATGAATAAACATTTATCAGAAGAAAGACAAATGGCAAATAAATACATGAGAAATGTTCAGCATCACTGGTCATTTGAGAGGTGCAAATTAAAACAACACTGAGGCTCCATCGCACCACAGAAAGAACATCTATTGTCAAGAAGTCAGCCCATAACCAACACTGGAGGGGCTGTGGGGGAAAAAGAAATCCTGCTTTGCTGTTGGTGGGACTGCAGACTGGTGCAGCCACTATGGACATCAGTGTGGAGATTCCTCAAAAAATAAGGATGAATGATCCAATTTGACCCAGCTATTCACTTTCTTGGTATCTTCACAAAAGAATTAAATGCATCACACCAAAGCATTATGCATGCTACCGTGTGTACAGCAGCAGTTTGTGATAGCTAAATCTTGGAAACACTCCAAATGTCCATCAACTGAAGAATGGATAAAAACATGTGGGTTTTTATGCAGCAGAATACTACTCAGCCACAAAGAAGGATAAATTTAAGACATTTCTAGGTAAATGGATGGACATTGAGAACTTTGCCTTAAGAGAAATAAACTGGACATATATGAATAAATATCACATTCCTTCTCTAGTGTGAGACATTAGGGTGTGAGAAAATCAAAAAGTACTATAAATATTGTGAAATAGGAGGAACTTGTTTAAAAGGAAGAGGGAATGCAGGATTGAATGGGAAAGAAAAAAAGAGAAAAACATGGAAACAGAGCCTTGTAAATAAGGAAGCGAGGAGGAGTTGAAGACAAGGGAGGGGAAAGCGAAACAAAAAACAGTATCTAGGTACAAATTCCTGATGATGAATGTGATCATTATGTATATCCAAATTATATGATTAAACTTAGTTTTTAAAAAATCTCCAAAGTGCCAAACCCACTGCTGTGTGTTCACCTCAGGTGGCCAGAAGGACCTGGACCTGTCCCACTGATGACGCTGCTCCTTCTGCAGTTGGAGCACAGTCCAAGTTTCTGTTTCCTATATTACTGGAGGAATCATATATCATATAATCTCATCACTATAATTATTACCATTATTTTGTAGCAGGAATTTTGGACAAAGTTGTTCCCTTTATTTAGAAGTACATAGGAATGCTATTCTCAAATTCAGTGAATACATTTGTGAGTTGTTTTACAGTTAAATTTCATCTTTGTCAATTATAAGGTATGTATTTATAGAATGCATAGCATAATGTGAATTGTGTGTCTAAAGAACCTTGATTGAATCAGAATAATAAGCATTGCAATTTCCGTGAGCAATTATCTGAACCTGAGGAAACTTCATTTAAAGTTTGAATATTAAAAGATTTCAGATCTCTGTAAAAAATTCCAATGAGATATCTCTACTCAGGTACAATTTCATGGTAGAAGAATGTCACTGAGACAAAAAAACCTCATACACATAAGTTATAAAGGGAAAAAGAAAACACTGTAGGCAGAATGAAAGAGACCTGTCTTTTGGAAGACAGATTGGAAGTTCAGTTTCTTTGAAGGCAAAGTTATGAACTGGAAGTTAAACTCCTGGAAGAACCATCTTGAAGTTCTGTTCCCAGGCTTCGACATCTGCGTGCCTCTATAAATAGGTAAAGAAATCAACGTAAATAAATACATATGTGTGTGACTACATATGTACTAAGACTCATGCACATTTAATTATGGATGTAAAGATAATCTTGCAATTCATCATTAGTTTTGGGAGCATATTGCATGAGACATTTACTCTTACAATTTAGAAATGCTTTTTTAAAAATTTAAATTATTTATTTATTTATTTGGTTCAGAGTCTTGCTATGCAGCTCAGACTCATAGTGATCCTCCTGTTGCAACCGTCCAGACTCAATGGCTGGGAAGGCATGTGGTCCTGGTGATAAAACCCATGTCCTTGCATTTGCCAGGTAGGTGCTCAGATTGATGAGCTATCTCCCCAGACCCTATTCAGAAAACTTTTAAGATAGTAACATAAAAGTAGTACTCAGGCCATAAAATTATATTATATTCTTCATGTCCATGTAACTCAAAATGATAATGGCATTTTTATCATAATGTAATTTTAAAATTAAGATCAAAAGCAAAATATAAGCTTGGATTTGACAACAGTGTGTATAAAACAAATAGATATATTCTTTAGTAATTAAAATAAAGATCAAGTTGGCCAGGGAGATAACTCAGTAGAATAAGCACTTACTTGGCAAGTGTAATGTCCTAAGTTCAATCCCCAGTACCACAATAAATGAATAAATAAATAAATAAATATCAAAATAGATTTGAATTAAGATAAGTAAAATTGAAAGTTAACCCCAAAAAAAGAAAGATTGAAAAAAATTAAAGATGTCTACTGGTCTGCACCAAGTATATGTAGCTCTACAAGAAAAAAAAAATACAATAGATTTTATATGAAGTGATAATCTCTTAGGCCTGGGGAGATAGCTCATCACCTATATTTAAAACATGATGAACATGATTTCATCATACTTTGTTTTGCATTATATAATTTATACTTTGTTTTTATAGAGCTAGAATCATTCTTGATGATTGTGGAAATTATCCTCAAGAGATGAGCAGAATCGAGAAAAGGCTTTGTGTGACTGGGCAGAACAATGCACTGTGAGGAACCGTGTTAGGGTTCCGCTGCACTGAGGGGCTCAGTGGCCTGTCCTTCCTCGGCTGTAGAGTTTCTGAAGTTGTGCCCAATATATGCCTTATTTGTGCTGCATGGCTGGCATCCCTAGAACAAGCCAGCAAAAGTGGCTTTCACCGCTTGGCCTAGCAGTGCCCCTCTGCTACCATTAACATTGTCTTGGCAGGCGATTATTAGTAGCCCACCCTGGTCGTGAGTGGTTCCGCTGAGCTCAGGAGTGAGGTGCGCACTCCCTAGGCCTGTGCCCTAAGAAGTGTGCAAGGGCTTTATCTGAGAAGAGTAGAGACACAACTGTGAATCCTAATTCTCAAGGACCAATTCACAGCACGCAGACTCACGAGACATAAGGTCATTATGCTCATTATTGCTCTTCACGTTTACCACTGCAGGTGCCTGATGTACTCTTCCAAGAATCTCCAACTGCATGTGGAATATAACTATTTTGTCCTGGCCTGGTGAATCCTGGTGCTCCTGTCTTGCATTGGAAGTAGAATCTCCTCTGAAGGGCCAAGTATTTTTCATGTTGAACCAGAATTTCACAATCAAAAGATGACTTTTAAATGGAAGGTACTGGGGGCTGGTGAGATAGCTCAGTGGACTATAGTGCTTGCGTAGGCAAACTTGGGCAAGAGCAGCGAGCACTGTACAATCCCCAGCACCACTGGCCACTCCAGCCCTGTCTCCCAGGGTGGGCTCAGCGGGCCTCAGTCAGGGCATGGTGCACTCCTGTGATCCCAGAGCTGGGAAGGCTGAAAACAGCAGGACCACCAGGAGGCTGAGCTGTGCAGTGAGACCCTGTGAAAATTAAATACATTAAGAAAATAAATAAATAAAATAAAAAATAAATGACAGGTGCTCTCTTGGATTACATGTGAAAATTCATTCAGAAAAAAGTGAAATAGGGCATCTTCATGCCTTGGTGTTTTCTGTGTATATTGTAATAATATGTTAGTATTTTAATTAGTTGACATTTTGGGAGATTATTTATTTTACTCTGATTACTTTCAAAATAATTATTTTAAGGTAATTGAAATTCCATACTACTTGCTCTTTAAGAGAACTGCTTTCCAAAATATACATTTGCAATTATGCCATATTTGTGTGTGTGTGTATTCAAATAGAATAAAACTTGAAAAACGTTACCCACATCATCACTTTGTAAAATAAAATGAACTCTAATGTTCAATACAAAATTGTCAATAGAATGTTCTTCATTTTTATTTAAATGGGGTCTTTACACACATCTGCATTTCCAGTATTATTCATTCAAAACATCAAGATGTTAGCCTTCACTTCAGATATAAATTTAGGTGGCAGCAATATTTGAAGAATATATCTCTTTCAGAGAAAAGGAAAATATTACATTTCCTATTTCAATTTGGAATAACTGAAAGAAAATGAAATAGTTTGTAAAGGACTGATGATATAAAAATATATCAAATGCTTTCTAGTCTGTTGATTTTAATAAGTTATATCTTTTGCCTAAGCTATCATTTAAGTAATACAGCACCACTTTCAGAGCGTAAAACTTTTTGTATGCATATTTGCTACTTAAAACTTATTAAGTTAATTTAGCCGTGTGCACAAATGGAAATATAGAGTGATTCTGACTCTGCCTGTGCTTTGCCTTCCTCTGATTACGCACACAGCGCCACATGCGCCGCATACACAAAAGCGCGTGCGCATGCGTCACTAGAAGATGTTCTGTAGTTCTGTGAGAGGCAGCTATCATGTGGATATAAACTGATATTTTCTGTGTTAAGTACTTGCAGATGTTTAGCTTACAATTTAAAATTTGTATGTGTGCATGTATGTATGTGTACAGTGTACATTACTCCACATTTTCTGAGCAGGAAGATATTTAAAAAGCAATGGAATGGCTGTAGCATTATATTAATAATGCAACTTATAAAATGAGCAGAAAACTAGAAGTGATGGCTTAGTAGGAAATTCTCTGACAATCCCCTACCTCCTAAACAAATAGGTACCCATTTTCAATCATCTGTCACTGTTTATATCATTCTAAAAAGAAGTAATGTAAAATAAATGGGGAACTGTCTCCACAAGTCACTGTGTGCCCTGCCGTTCTCTTTATAATATGCAAATGCGATTTGAAATCTACGTTAATATAATGGATATTTAATTTCCCCCTGAGATCCTGTCATCTCATCAAAAGAAACTACTAGCGTAGGGAAAAATGAAGCAAAAATACTAACTATAATTAGTACCCTTACTTGATGAAATACCGTCTTTCACATTATACAAAATATATTCACTTTGTTCTGAAGAAACATTAGAAATTTTGCTATAATTTAAAATTTCACGATATTTTGGAGATTAGCTAACCCAGAATATTTTGGAGATTTCCTAACATATTTTTCATTACATCAGTTTGTGCCTCATCCATTAATCTAGTGACCAAAAAAATACACAGGAGCTACTACGTACCTACTTTCAACTGATTTCAACACAGTCATCCAGCGCACCACAATAAATAAACGAACAGCCTTTTCAAGAGAACGTGTTGGGAAAAGCAAATGCTCACAAAAGGTAAGAAAATGGAGCCTTCCTTTACCTCAAAACATGTAACAGTCCACTCAGTGTGTGGCACGGCACGACGAAAGTGCTGGGAGAAATGCGGGAGAGATGCTGAGTGGTGTTAATGTGGAGAATGTTTCCTTTGGACGCGACCACAAAAAAATACACCAAACAGCAACAAGAGAGAAGCCTCTTTGCGTATGGCAAAGGAAAACATCCAAACCAGATTACTCTTGATTGGGGACAACACCTTTACAAATCATACCCTAATCAGTAGGTTTATTATACCCATAATAAATGATTTAAACTACTCAATAAAGAAACACAAATAACCTTTATTTTAAAAAGGGCAAAAGTTCTGAAGATCTTTTCTCAATACATATATAAGGACCTCTTATCTTCACAGTCTGCTGGCAGAAAGATCTCATGTTTGAGGCCAGCCTGGGCAATTTAGCAAGTTAGGAGATTTTGTCTCACAAGTAAGAGAAGACTAGAGATGCAGTCAGTGTGAAGGCTCAGTAAACGCTGCCTCCAAAAAGTGTTCAAAAACAGACACATAGTTTTACAGCTGAAATAGCAAAGCATTCTACTTGTTAGAAATGATTAGAGAAAAATAAACTTATTCTGTATTGTGACATGCATTATCATCAGATGATGGAGAATCAGTATGGACAGGATATGGACAAATGGAGAGCACTTCTATTTTGATAGCAAGAATGGCACTCAGCACACTCATTATAAAAAGCAACACAGAAATTCTTGTTTTTTAATATTAAGCTCAATTTTTCAAAGATCCAATTCATTTTTATTTTTACATTTCTTTTTTTTATTGCTCATTGTAATGCAAAAAAAGATAAGTAAAACTAGACTAACATAACTGTCTTGCTTCCCAGCCTCCAGGCATCCCTCTGACAGAAACGCCTGCAATCCTGCGAGGCCTGAAGTACAGCACACGAGGACCAGGGCACGGGCACAGCCACAGGGCCAGCAGCACATGAATGGACTTTATTTATTATCATCATCATTATCATCATTATTATCATTGTTGTCAGTATTATACTTTATTTTGTCATACCGGAAACCAAAGTCATGAGCACACACTTGCCATGCAGGCACTAGGCTGCTGAGTTACAGCCCCAGATAAATGGATTTTAAAAGAATGTGTGTATGCACCACGGATATTGTATGCACTAAAGGATTCGTATCCCCCATTTGTGACAGCACATGGGCATCTGGAGCCCCTGCGCTGCATGCGATGCCCCAGGCTCAAGGGCAACTTCATGTGCTCTCGATCACATGTGAAATCTAAAAAGGAAATGATTCAAACTCATAAAATTAGAAAATAGTTTGGTGAGTTTCAAAAACATAGTTGGTGGAAGAAAGGCGAACATTGGTTAAATGATAAAAAGTTTAATTTATGCAGAAAGAATAGTCTCTGGTTGTCTTGCACAGATAGGTGGCTATAGCAGTAAGTTTTGTATATTCATGAACTGTTAAAAAGTTTTAAAGTTCTTACCAAAAGGAAATGGTAGGTGTTTGAAAATAAAGCAATATTAGTTATTGTAACATAATAGCATATATTTAGTAAGATAAAATGAAGCTTTTCATGTCATGCAGTATTTTATATTCCAAACATTTATATTATTGGATCTTAATGTCTTTATCTTCAGCTGAGTTTTATCACATGAGAAAATTCATAGAAGTGTCCAAGAGATGCTACGCCTTCTGTTCGTGGAGCCGCTTATGAACTGTGTGTGTCACTGAGCCTCTGCATCTCTGAAGGGATTCTGCCATAAATGATTTCTACCACCCCCCTGAACATTTGGATGTTATTTTATTTGTGTGGGATGATATAGAAAAGACTGTGGCCCACTGAGGGTAATAGACAATTGCACGCAGATACCCTCACACACAATATCGGCTAAAGCAAGACCTCTGGAAGGTGTTCAGGTGGGAACACCCTAAGTGCTGTGCAGGTAACTTCACTTGCACTCAGGGTATTATTGTGTGGCTGTGTGTGTGAGAGTCCCAGGGCCATCTCTACAGTCACTAGCATGAAGAAGAAGGGGGAACAGCAAAGCAAAGATAATTAACAGACCATGTGCTGCATGGTACGGTTTGAAGAAATGCACATGCATGTACTGCCCATACGCTGGAGTTACACTTCAGCAAATATGAATATGATGATTAAAGAACGAATGGAGTGCTGATAAAGAACATTCATGATGAATATTCGACAAAATATTAAAAATCCACTCTTTGAACGTTAGTTTAATAAGTGTGTTCAAAAGAATAAAAAATAGTAGGACCAGCGAGATTGCACAGTGGACCATGCACTTGCATAGCCAAGCTCAAGGGCTGCTGTTTGATCCCTGGCACCACATGCTCAGCCAGCCCCGGCCCAGGCTGCACTGAGCTGGCAGCCAAATCCTGACATGTTGGCACACCCCTGTATTCCCGGCACTGGGGAGGCTGAAAGCAGGAGAATCACTGTGAGTCCAAGCTGTGTAGTGAGACCTTGTACAAGAAAAAGAATAAAAAAATAATTAAAAAAAAAAAACTGGTTAGAAATGATACAGAAATAAGAATTGAATAATTGTTATATTGCATATGGTTATCTTCAAATTAGTTGTTCAGATTGCCAGATAGAAACATGAAGAATTGGTCAAAATTTTATTTTTTATTTCATTTTTTTAAATGTATATAGTACAGAGTTTACAGGGTCTCACTACACAGATCAGACTCTTTGTGCTCCTCCTGTTTCCAGCATCCCAAGAGCTGGGATCTCTGGCGTCTACCGCCACACCCACTCTCAGGCCCTATCTCAATGCTCCTCAAGGGTGGGGCCAGCACTGCACACCCGGGGATGGAACCCTTATTGCTTCACCTGCCTAAGCAGGTGCATTAATCTGCTGAGCTATCTGCCGGCCCTGGTCAAAATTCTAAAAAAGAAAACAAAAATGAAGCATCAATTGTTTCTTTCAGTACATCAATAGAAATCAGCCCTACAGTTACCAAGCTATCCTGTGTCTATCCATATGTGTTTATCCCTTCCTGTTCTCTATTGTTTTGTCCTTTCCCTCATCTCAGCTTTCTTTCCTTTGAAGGGTTTCTTTCCCTTTCACAGTATCTATTAAACCTTTCACATTTTATTTACTTTATCATGTTGGTACACTGGTGAGACAACACGTTTACTTATGTGGGTCTAATTTGGCACACTTCAGAGTATGGTCCCTAGTTGCATCCACTTATGCACAAATGCCTGATTATATCTTTCTTTGGGGCTCAGCAGTACTCTCCTGTATAGAAATACCATATCAATGGGCACTTGGGTTGTTTCCAAGATGTAAGTATGACGGATCGCTCTTCTACACACCTGGGAGCACATACACTGGGGACTCCTCAGCAAAATGAAGATGAGAGGGTCCATTCAACACTGCTGTTCCCCCCCTGGGTATTTTTCCAGAAGTACTGAAGACTTCATAGTCACTGCTAATCTAAGTGAAAATCAATCTGTACTCACACTCTTTCCACACAGTAACATTACTGGAACCTGTTCAGAGTAGTGTGTGCCATCCTGTGTCTGGGACATCCTGAAGTTAAGCCCACACCAAGCAAAGTTGGAACAAAAGAGAATGGTGACTTACAGGCTGGTTTTTCTCAGAAAGCTTCAGCAGCAGGTAATAATGAGGGAGAAGCTGTGGGCTTTCCCTACAAATTCAGCATTGTTCCCTTGACTTGCTCTTCTCCACACTCTCCTCCTTTTTCTCATGAAACATGCCAAGGCCTGTGTCATTCTGAAGTCACTTTCATGTTACAAAAAGCTTCTAAGATACTAATTCTACATAACACCAACACACATATTAAAGTAATGTTCATTTTCCACACTATGCCTGCCTTATGTTTAAAAAACTGGTAAGGAATTGATTCTTGGAGCAGCCTGAACATATTCTGATGGACACTGCCTTGAGCTCCATGCTTGGTACTTTCTGCATAAAGAGTGCGTGCCCTACAGAGGCCTGAAGCAGGCAGGACAGGTGAGATGTTGGGAGACTGAGCACAAGCATCCTCTGCTTATGCCTACTGTCCTCTCCACACCCCCAAGAAGCAAGATCCTCTCCTAGAACAGGATCAGGGGAAAGTGAGGAGTAATGTATTATCTCATATTCTACCACATTTGGAATAGTGAAAATTCACTATGATTTAGACAATAATTCTAATTTAAGTAATTTTGAACATAGTTTATCTCTTTTGGAGACTTTAATTGGGTGGAAATGAAAAGAATTCAATACTGATATCAAGAAAACTAAGACAGAAAAGAAAAAAATTCCTGAAAGCATTTTAACAACACAAAGCATACACACATGTTTTCATTCATAGACATGCACACATATTGATAATTATTTTTAGTATATTTGGTACAGGGTCTCACTATGCAGCTCAAATGCATAGTGACCCTGCTGCTTTCAGCCTCCCCGAGTTGGGACTACAGGCATGAGCCACCATGCCTGGTCTTGGTGGCCAGCTCAGCACACCATGGGGTAGGAGCAACACAGCATGTGATACAGAGATCAAACCCTAGTTGGTCCCTGTGCTTGTCAAAGCAGGGACTTAGTCTCCTGAGCCATCTCCCAAGCCCTAACAATGATAATTTTTGACATAATTCATCATGGCAAATTAGGTCTACCAGGAGGTACACTTTATAACTTTAAAAATAAAGACCAATGAAAAAGACAAGTCCTACTCAGAAAATGGGTACTAGTTATTGAAGCTACTGTTGGCTGCGCGTGAGGAAGAGACCACAGTGACAAAGGCTGTATTAGGTTGACACCCAAAGCAGCTGCGGTAACTGTCAATCAATGATTAAGGCACAACTATCTGAGCCAAAAGATAATGGAAATCAATTTGTGTCAAAGAAATTTAGTTGAAAAAAATTAAAATGATCAGGAAGGCAGCACTCTTGACATATTCAACAGAATGTTGACATTTATTCCTTCTACTATGTCCCTCTCAGCCTTCTTAAAAGTTACAGCTGTATCTAGGTGTATGTTTGGTGGATAAGGACAAAATTATGTGATTAGCAACAACATTGATGAAATAGAATAATTCCTGTTTGCTTTAAATCCCCAGGCCCAGTGACTAACATGACCAAGAGCAGCACAGAAAAATCAATGGGCCTATGGACCTGTACAGTCAGGGTCTGCATTGTGAATTGTTTGTAGTGTGTGTTGCTTCATGTGAAGGCTGTCTGATGGATGATTCATGACCTCTAGTTGCAAATTAGATGGCAGTACCTGAAATGCATGAACGGTTATTCTTGGTTTGTAATTTGTGGCTGTGTAAAGTGAAAGTCATTGTTTTGTTTTTCCAATAAGCAAAAAAGATTTTTGGAGAGTGTACAATTATTTTAATGCCTATAATTAGGTATATAAGCAATAAACATCCACTAACAATTCACAATGCATTAGGCTTTGGTGTAATTCTGATTGTGTGGGAAGAGATTTTAAGTAGAACCCAACCAGTTGAAAAGCTGACAGGTACGGGGGAGTGAGGAGCTGATTAGTTTTTAGATCAGTATACCAGGAATAGGATCCACGCGGGGTGAGGAACAAGCTTGTTCATCTGCCTGGAGCAAACTCAGTGTGAAGAGTGAAGGGAAAGGGATTTACACCTAAGAAAGTTAGCACTAAGCTTTATTACTGTCCATTAAATTTGTTACAATTTAGCCTTTATTACAATATGTATTCACACTATAATGAACCAAGTATTGTCTATGTAAATCAAACTGTACGCTGAATCATTTAATAAAATTTACACGATAAGTTACATCATAATAATATAATAAAAATCTTGACCTTGGCATAAGTTTAGTAGACATGTTCGTGTGTGTGTCAGTGCATGTGCATGTGTAATGCAGTACATGGAGACTTTTCAATGAACATTCAACCCCGAATACATGTTTGCCTATAATTAGGTATATAAGCAATAAACATCCATGAACAATTCACAGTGCACTAAGCTTTGTGTAATGCTGATTGCATGGGAAGAAATTTTAAGTAGAACCCAACCAGTTGAAAAGCTGACAAGTACAGAGGAGTGAGGAACCAATTAGTCTTTAAATCACTGTAATATATATATATATATTTTTTTTTTCCAAAGTTCTGAAGAAAAGTTAAAAAAAGATGTGAATACTAGATTGAATTTTAATAAGAAATTTAATTTTAAAAAACATCAAATACAAAGATTTATAGAACTTTGAGATACAACCATAAGGAATGGCTGATTTAATTTAGCTTGAGGTGGTAAATAAGTCACACAGATTAAGAAAAGTTTAATTTTCCAGTGAGCTATGCTTCAGCTGAAACTCCTGTCCCACATACCGTGTAGTGATGGAAAAATTAACCTGTCCAACTATCAATGCATTCACTGATTAAATGAGTATTAGAATTCTCATTGTTCAAAGTTATTCTGACATATATCAGAACTCATGAGATGCAAACGACATTCAAGTGCACTTAATACATATGAAGCATGGAACAAACATTTGCTTCCATTGTGTAATTTTACATTGTTTGGTTTTCTAATTACGATCAAATTGGACAAGCAGACAGGAGCAGCACACAAAGGCTTATGCTGATCAGTTATGCACTGTGCTAGGCGTATGCTTAAATTTTCTCTAAAAGTACACTTATAATAACAGTTCAAGTACAAGAATCATACATTAATATTTAGCAAGATTTTTAATATTTCTCCTCTGTTAGGCATAGTATGAACTATTTGGGGTTAAACAACTGCAAAAATATTATTCTTATTTGAGTTTATTACCTGGGAGACTAGAAAAATATTTTCAAATCATCATACAGTACATGAAATTTTTGTCAAGTGGCAGCTACATTGAAACACATATGTGGGAACATGTGAATGAGTCAGGGTCTGATAGAATCAAAGAAATCTGTTTGGTCACTAAAATGACCACAATTAATGATAATTTCAACTTTTGCTAACATGGAAATCCTAATTGTGGGGCCTTTCACTGAAACCTTTAAAGAGTAACTTGTATTTTATAAATACCTATTCATATTTAAAGTTGAATTATATTACAGGAAATATATGTTCTTAGAAGACAAAAGTCTAATGCATTTTTGTTTATGTTCTGTATTTAATGGATTTTTATGTACAGAACTTTTAATAAATTTATCTCAGGAAACACAATTATTTTCAAATTTAAATATTGCTTGGATACTGTATAAAATAAGCCAGGATGATTTTTCCTACATCCAGATTTCTTTCAAGAAGGTTTATACATGCAATTTTATTTAGAGAAAGCAAGCTCACTTGTGTGAGAATTGGCGCTCATGTAACTTTTTGGCTTCCCAATATATAAATGTATCGCCATGTACTGAAGAGTAATAAAAAGGTATAAAATGAAGCAGGGTGCTGAGTTGCATGCTTTGGAACATTAGACAGAGATGCGTAGTGAGCACTTCTGTCCAGCAAAGGTAGGCAAATGTTCTACCTCTGAAACCAAGTGACTCTTTTTCACTTGAACACTTCATTCATTTCTATATTTTACTTATATATATCATATATTTGTTACCTACATACCGAGCAACTTTTCTTCTGTGTGTTTTGCATTTTTTAGTTTATTCCAATCCATGCCCTTGATTTATATCTATATAAACATAAATTTTATATTCTCAAGAGGTCATTTCATGACATAGAATTGTATGGATAAATATTTGACTTTTTCTCTGTAGAGAGAAAACTCTAATTTTGGTTACAAGACTTAAAGGATCCATTGTTAATCACTTTTTAAGTCTCCTTAGTATATAAACATGAAAAATTGATAATAGTTTTTTTGTTTGTTTGTTTTTTATTTGGTACAGGGTATCCAGGATCTACAGCATCTATAGGAGCTCACTATATAGTGATTCTCTTGTTTCTAGCCTCCCAAGTGCTGGTATTATAGGTATGCACCACCATGTTAAGTCTCTATAGTTCTTATAATTTCAAATAAAATCACGGATATATCAGAAGGAAATTAAACCCAATAGAGATTCCTCATAAATACACACAGCAGAAGTGTACACAAGTGGGATAAGAGTATGAATGCACTGTTATAAAACTCACTTATTAAAGAAAGTCCAAGCTACCTGAAATGCATAGTGGGTAGGGTTCAGCAGTGTGAACCCTGAAAAAACACTGCATTTAATCCCTTGGGATTGGGTTCTTTGCAAAAGTGACAGAGATCAAATGAGTCCTTTGACTTCCTCCAAACCTCTACCTCTAACTCTTTGCCAACTCTCTTTTCCTCTGAAATAGTAGGCAGTGAATCCCACCACTGAGAAAAATGAAAGCATTATCCTCTCTGCCTTCATTAGAAAACTTCTGGAGTGTCAGGTAAAATGTTTCTGCACTGGAATTCATTTTCCATGAAGCTTCTCAAGATGTGGATCTCAAGATGTGAATCTATGCCAGAGATATTAGTGCAAACATCATGAACAAATGGAAACTGAATCCTGAACACAGTGCCTTCCAATGCTTCCTGCTTCAGCTTGCACATGAAGGAGCTTCTTAGACCCCGCTATCAACAACAAAGCTGGGAAACCACTCAGAGACAGATATAATGGAGAAGAAAGCCTACCACGCTTTAAAGAAAAACATCAGTTTTAGACAACATGGTCCCATCCTGTAGGTCACATAATCCTAGGAACTTTCACCAGACTAAAAGAAAAGTTTCTACATCCTGAATCACTTTCCTCTTTGGCGCCATAATCTCCTTGATCAGAAAATTTGGGACACAACTCAGGTGCGTGATGTTACAGTACAGGTTCTCATATGTTCTGAGTCTTAATTGATCTTGAAAGGCTAGGGCCAAAATGTTGGCTGTCCTTGTGACCCTCCTTTTTCTCTAATGTTTGATCTGCAAATTTAGGTTGTTAACCCTCCAGAAGAGAAGCTTATTGTTATTAATGTACATCCTAGGCTGTTAAGATAGATATATAGCTACATTCTCTTAATTCAATGAATAGAAGGATCTCTTCTGATAGTGTTTGTAAATAGAATACCATGTCTGCATCTTGTAGAACAATTAAACACTAAGAAAACAATATGCAATGTATTAATTATTGAAACTATCCTACTAATTTGATTTGAAACTGTCTTATTGCTATTTGTTTCTCAATAAAATTATGGAAAAAAGAGAAAAGTTTCTGTTGTTTGGGGTAAGCATAGTGAGAAGGGTGCATCAATTATTTTTTTCCTAAAGGGAAGGAAACGAGTTAAATCCATACTCCTGTCTAAGATTTCAAGAGGCTAAATGTGGTTCGGTGCTTCTGACTGATTCCATAATTGCAGAATTCAGTGGGGAAAACAATGAATGAGCAAAGGAAATTTGTGGTCAAAGAAATTTAATATTACAGTTTGAATCTGGAGGGTCCCTCATAGCCTGGTTCCCAGAAGCCCACCTTTTAGAGATGTGATAGAAGATTTAGAGACCAAGTCCCCTTAGGGAAAGGGGCAATGCTGGGGAGGCTCCTTGTAACAGGGATATTGGAAGCTCTCTCTGTGTGTCTCTGTATCTGTCTTGCCCTCTCTGTTGGCATCTCCCCCTTCAGCTCCCTCTCTGTCTCTCTCATCCTCTGTCTCCCTCTTCTCCTGGTCTCAAGGAGTCAAGCCTCTTTCTCTGACATGTCCTCTCTAACGTGATGTATAATCTCACAAGTCTAAAAAGGCTGAGTATGGCCAGGGAAATGGCTCAGTAAAAAGGCTGAGAATCCAATCAAGGACTGAAACCTCTAAGTCCATGAATCAAAATCTATCTGTACTCTTCTAAGATTTTCCTCTTTCAGATATTTTTTGTCACCATGACCAAAAGAGGATGATCCACGCTGGGCAAACTGGTGGACAATTCTTGACACAAAGGTTAACTATCACAACCCTCATGAGTGGATTAATTCTAATTATAAGAGGGAGTAAGGCTGGACATTTTTATCTTGCTCACTCTTCTCCTATCTTCTACCACTGTTCATTGTGAAGAAGTCGTCAATCAGATGTTGGTTCCTTGATGTTGGACAGCCCTGTTTCTGGAACCATGAACCAATTGCTACTCATCGCTCAGAGTGTAGAAGACCTAGAGTTTTTATATTTAATTCTAGTTGACTTTTATTGAAATCTTTTCTCCCAACATTGATTCCTCAGCACACAATTCATTACTACACTGAAAGCAACAACATACCCCCTAGAGTGAAGGAAAAGCTCCTAGGCAGCTACATCCTGTGCTTAAGTTCAGCACCTGCCCCACTCATGCAGAAGTGGTAAAGGCAAGTGGGAAGGGTGACGTTGTTCACCTGTTTTCTGTTCGTAAGATCTTGGCTTTTTGAGAGTCTGAGAAAAGTTGTAATAAGTAAACTGGCCTTAGTATGACTTCATACAGTTGAGGCTACATGATGTCTTCTAACATGTTTTATTTAAAAAAAAACTTTATGAAATAACAATTAGTGTTTTTTTTTTTTTTGTTTTGTTTTTCAAAACCAACTAGCAGGACAGTTTCAATAATTAATACATTGTATATTGTTGTCTTCATAGTAGTTATTCATAGTACAAGATGCATACATGGTATCCTGTCCAAACACTATCAGTACAAATTTTTCTTCTCATTGAATTAAGAGAAAGTAGCTGTATATCTATCCTAACTATTTTGCATATACAAATACAAAATGGTTTCTCACTTGTATCCCCTTTTTTTGTTTAGTTTTGTCAGAGAAGGGTATTCCATTGTCATTTAATTATTGGTGCGTGAATTCATAAAAATAATCCAGTATGGTCCAGTAGATCATAATAGTAGTGGGTTACTGTAGGACTGGCAATGTCAGAAGTTGTTGACTTGAGCCTTTATAGACAAAAAACCCTAATTTTTAGAATTTCTGTAGGTAAATAACCCAACAAACCTGATTCTAAAAATATCTCATTGAACTATATATGTAAAATAGGTGCATTTGATTGTAAATTATATCTCAATAAAGTTGACTTTAAAAAAGAAGAAATAAGAATTAGTTACTAATACAAAGTAATTAGTACGAAGGTACTAGATGCTCACATTGACATTTTTACAGAGCTAAAGCACAGAACTTTCTATCCAGCTGCATGCTGCCCCTTGTAAAACTGTACTTAGTGTCAGATTTTGCTTGTAACCACAGGACTTGTCAGTTTGAAAGATTTTTTTTTCATTTACAGCTAGAAGCAGAACTAAGAGAAATTATTCTAGCATTGTACAATTAGCTAGTATTATTATGCTTTTGTCTTCTTTCATATTCAATCATGATCATTGCCTGAAGCAATTACTTGCAGAAATAATAAAGATATATTTTACTATCATTTCTTTTTTTATTTGCATACTACCTACTTCTTCATTTATTTTTAGGAGGAAAGGGAGAAATATCTTCATTAAATGTGCTCACATTTTTGTAGAGGCATTTTTAACCAAGTACCAAAAGTGCTTGTACCTATATTTCTTTGCTATTAATCAAGACATTTTACCTAAACTATGAAAAATGATGCATTCTAATAGTGATTTGATCTTCCCACGGAAACACTAAACATTTACATATTTGCATTTAATCTTACTGTCATACTCTGTCCTATTGTGGCAAGCTTTCTAGAACAATTGCTCTTCCTTACAGTTTATCATGCCTATGTTTGGCTGATAGTGACATACTACAAATTTTCTAATGAATGTATGCATTTAACATATTAAGTGGAAAAATATTCATTTCATAGCATTTAAACTTAATTCTCTTACCATGTAATTTTTACAGGACCCTTCTTTTTGCTACCTTCCACAGTTACAAGTCCATCTACCACCTTCATGATACATAGAATAATTAACATATACTCAAGACACCTACTAGTTTTAAATTGCTATAACCTTAATGTATATATTTTTGATATTTTGCTCAAGAAATACCCCCAACACTGAGAACCACCATTAATTTGATACAATGCTAATATTCTAATTCATAACTTTTCAGCTCAAGTGCTGAAACTTGATCTCTAAGGTGTAATCCCAAAATCATTGATTTCAAGGAGATATTTATGCATGGAGGAATTCTTCCGGGAAACACAAAAGGTTTCCTCTTGAGAGTTGTTGAATCAGGAAAGACTGCAGTGTGCAAACTTCACAGTGGAGCTTGGCATAAGACTACACCGTCAAATAACAATTAGTTATATGCAATTGCAAAATGCAAATACCTGATGTGGTTTTTAAGACACTGACTCACACTGCATCCACCTTCACCATAAATCATGGGTGTTGATTTTTTAAAAAACATCATTGATTGGTTAAAATAAAAGTATCTTGGGTCGATGATTTTCTCATCATGAAACACTAAGTGGCTTGAACCTTTTAAAGTAGGGTTTCAGTTAAAAGAATTTATTGTTAAATAATTAGCTCTGAATTTCTTTTCTAGAGCATTTGTTCATAGGTTTGGAGCATTTGGCATATATTTGAAAGTATGTCTTTTATTTAACCAATGTTTACATAATTGGTCTACATTATTTCATGATAGTTGGCTGAGGTGCACCATTTGGGACACTGAAAATAAGGTAAAAATGTCAATGTCACACGAAGCACATTTTTATAGCCTTGGTTAAAAGAAACTCAGTGAAGCACGATTCCTTGTCTTGTCACCTTCTCATCACACCATGGTGCATGAGTTTCCTTTTATTTATTTCACATTCAGCATTGATATTGACTCCTTCTTGATTACTTCTGTTGTCACACCATTATACAGTTTATAGGGACAGCTGTGAAGATGGCAGAATAGAATCTGCACCTGCCCTGAGACTTGTGATCCACGGAACAGCACTGCATCCTTTATAAAACATCAGATTATAAGAGGAGAAATGTTGGGCATAGCCCTATGTGCTGAGGCAGCACCTCACCCAGAATCAGGAAGAACAGCTGTCTTCAGAACAAAGAAAGATGATTGGATCCAGTTTTTCCTTATATCCCTGAGAATGAACCACAGCACCACCCCTTGAGTTGGAATTCTGCCTTCTGGACTCTAAGATGATACATTTATGTTAAACCACTCAGCTGTGGCACTGTGTTACAGGAACCCTACTGACCTAACATGCAACGCAGCTCCATCCTTCCAAGAGTGGTTTAAGATAAAACCTAACACATTATCATAGTATTGTAAAATTCTCAGTATAAAGAACAGCTTCTTTTCAGGATAATGATAAACATAATTCTGTTGTTTACAGTAAGATAATCCTAATCAAGTTTAATGCACGTTAATATACTTTATTCATTTTGATTTTCGATTTGGTCATAGAGGGCTCTGTACTACATGGGCATTGTTGGTGCAGTGTGCAAGCTAAACTGACTCTTGTTCAGGTGAAGAGAAAGCAGATGCAGGAGGCTCTTGCAGTAGTGATCGGAGGTTGTCTGTAAGTTGGGTGTCAGACCGCCAACCTTGGAGGTGCTCCCAGGAAAGTGACTTCTCATTTGTCCAACAGCTTGCAAAATAGTAGCTATTTGCCTTCATGAGACTGGTACATGTAATGAAGTTGATATAGTGACAGTTCCTATGTATTGAATAGAGTGCTAAAGCAATAACTGTACTGTCACAACACTTGATTCTTAAACAGACATGAAACTTGGCATTATGAAACAATTTAGTGAGATTTTTAGCATATTTTTATCCTAAATACTAGAAATTCAATATATTAATATAGTAGCAAGAATATTATCAGTATGGGTAGGTAAAATTCGAATCTTATATTTCTTTCTTTTTTTGTGTTTAGGACACAGTCTACAGGGTCTACAGTCTCACTGCATAGATCAGACTCGTATTTAGAGCATCCCGAATGCTGGGATTGCAGGAGCATGCCACCATACCCAGTCTCAATCAGTGTCTCAGTGGCCCCGGGAGCAGGGCTGGCCCAGGAGGCCCAGGAATTGAACTTCGAGCCCCTGCATCTGCCTAAGCAGGCACTTTCATCTACTGAGCTATATGGCCAGCCCTCAAATCTTATATTTCAAATTATGAGATTTTCTGTTTTTATCATCAGAAGATGTGTAAGTCAAAAAAATTAACTTTATAAAACTTCACTTTCAAGAATTTTTTAAAAAATACAAATTACATATATATTTGAAATTTCTAATTTAAGATAAATATTGTTTCCAGCCATCTTTTAATCTTAATCTAATTTCAAAATTTATCATGTACCTTTCTCTTATTTTTGCATTGTTCTTCTAGGAGACTGCTCCCAACACTCCAATTCAGATGTGGAGAGTCAGCTCACCAATCTCCCATACCTTAGCACACAGAAATAATGGATTTATTTAAAAAAATTCCTCTTTGCTTTCCAGTTTAATGAATTATGACCTTTTCATTTTTTCTCTGTAAGGAAAAGATGGAACAGGTTTCTATTTAAGTGCTAGACAATATCTCTTTTCATTAAAATTAAAATAGGTTATTTTCCATTCATTGTGCTTAACCATAGAATTTCATATTTCGTTTATGTCTTCATTTTGACACACTCCTGGGTGGTTTTGAGCAGATTAATGATAAAATTCAAGGTGTGCCTATTAATAACACACACTTCAGTCAATCAAAGAAAGAAAGAAAGAAAAAAGTGGAGAGAAAAATGAAGCTGAAATCAAGGTATTTCACGTAGGAAGCAGCTGTTTCCCCCTGAGGGGTGATGGGCACACGGCCTTTGGGTCAATCCCAGGTATCCATCTATTTGTAAGAAAGACTAAAAATGATTTTTACATTTAAAAAATTTTACATAACTGCCCACACATACTATAATGGATTTTACTGTTGGCTTTCTGAACATAAAATATTTCTACACAGGCCACTAAAAAAAATGTCTCAATGCTAGAAGGACAACTCAAGCAAAGCAGTGACTAGAACCACGGAGTGCAGGCTCCCAAGAGCCAGGTTTTTCCTGATTCCTTCACCTTCACCTTCTCTGCAGGACTTGCTTCAGGATGTGCCGGGGCGGTCAGAAGAGGCAGGTAGCCTGAGCCAGCTGGGACTCCAGGGTCCGGGGTGTGGACGGTGCACAGCCAGTTGTGCATGGCTAGGAGCAGTAAGGCAGGATCCTGGCTGCAGCAAGTGCTGCTCCCTCCCCAGCCTGCTGCGAGGCCACTTTGGGGATACTTAAAATGCTGAAGATCTAGAGGGGAAAACTACCAGTGCAAGTGGCAGAGCAAATGGCTCTATATTATGTAATAAGATACACACTTTTGATTAGGTGCATGATTTAGAAAGGATGGTGTGGTAGTAGAAACACTTAAGTCCATATGTATATATTTTTTTGCTTTGTGTTCTCAGTCTTATCTGCATTTTAACATTGCTTTTTAGAGGAAAGAAACATACATGTTAATGAGAATGAAGCGGTGAGGACTAGATCAGCTGAAAAATACAGATCAAGGTGTGTGTATTCATCACAGGGTTGCATGGCAAAATATCATAAACTGGGTTGGTGGCAAGGCTAGGCAGCTGTTTTGCTATTATATTGGAGCTAGGCTATTAGCATATTCCCACAATCTCTCAGCTCCTAACAAATAAGTAGAGAACACTAGACCAGAAGGATGCACAATGTAACATAATCAGAACTTCAATGAAAAGAAACATTTTCTCTGTTAGAACAGTCTTGCTGTTCTTTTTTTTTTTTTTTCTGTTTGTACTTGTACCATTCATCCTTGTACTAGAACAGCAGAAGGGACATTTGGTACATTTGAGTATTTTCATATGCAACTTATAGAATAATTCACCACAGGTTAAGTGTGTGGCAGTTAAGGGCTGTAAAACACAAAAAGGACATATGCAGCGAAACACAAGGAAAGAAACAGGTTCATTTATATGTTAAACAGTTGCTGAACAATACAAGGTTATTTTCTATCACAAAGTGACACAATATATTAAAATACATTACCATATTGTAAACTTCCTCTCTTTTTTAACCTGCTCACATCAACCAAGGGGAACATTAAAAAAATTAATGGAAAAATGGAAAAATTAACTTTTAAAAGGAGTATTTCGTAAAGTTAGATGAAAAAGCTAGGCTACATAGGCATCATGCTTGCTACTCCAAAAATACTCCCAATAAACCAGACCTGAATTAATGAACCAGAACTACAGCAGTGAGGCTGCATAGAAAAGGATGAAGATCAGACACATTCAGAAGGAACTGCAGCTCTGTTACACTGCTGAAAGGTAAGTGCTTTGATCTTGAGTTTGGTAATGGAGACTGAATGGAGCTGTTCTGGTAGTTCATGTCACATTAACAAGAATTTGAAATAAACATGCTTTAAAGAATATATATATATATATTCTTTATATTATATATGTAATTTATTGTATATAATATATAATTGAATATAATATATATAATTATATTTTATATACAATTATATATATTATATATATATATAATTTTTACACTGTTTGGGAAGTCCGTAGTTCACTGATAATTGGGTTTTGGCCACAGATCATTCTAGCGAGATTGCATGATGGAGGAAAGCCATTCACTCTCCTTAGGCCAGGCTCTGAAAGCAAGAAAGATATCTGAAAATGATCAGCAATCATCGTTGATACCCCCAGCGAGCTGCAGAAGTTCAACTAAGCCACAAGTTAAAATTTCTAACACCTCCCAAGAGCTCCAAACTGCCGAAGAAGCCTTTAACACAGGAATTCCCAGTGCTCTATGTCCGCTAAAGAAAGCACATCATGCATTACAAGATAAGTCATTCAAAAGATAAAAGAACATGAACACAAAAGGATGGGATAATTATTGAATTAATGAAACATTGTCAAATGTATGCACTGAGAGCATTATCTTTGGTGTCTCACTGCATTATTAAAGCAAAGAAGCCCTTTACTGTTGGTGAAGACTTGATCCCCCATCCTGCTGAGGACATTTGTCATGAAGTTTGAGGACAAGATTTCATTCAAGTGATCGTGTATTCCTAGTTTGGCCAGGACCTCACTGGGATGGATCTACATGGTAGCAGGGGAGGTTTTGGTGCCTTCCTTAGTGAGGATGAATGAGTCCCTGTGTTTGAAAAGACTTCGCCTTTGGATCATGTATATATGGACTGGCAAGATAGCTTAGTGGCCTAAACGAGCTGCTCAGACAAGCTCAGGCAAGTGCAGGGACCACAGTTTGATCCCTGGCACCACAAGCCACAGCAGTTCCAGCACCAGGCTAGCTGAGCAGGTCAGAAACCAGGCACAGTGGCGCACACTTGTAATTCCAGCACTGGGGAGGCTGAAAGCAAGAGGAACACCATGAGTCTGAGCTGCATAGTGAGACACTGCCACAACCAAGTACATTAAAAATAATAATAAAATAAAATACATGTGTATGAGGATGGAATAATATGTAAATTTTTAATTTAGAAGACATAATTAAAATTTAATTAAAATAATAAAACTAAAAATAAAACATGTGTATGAGGGTATAAAATTATGTAAGTTTGTCTGCTAGCCAACCTGACATTGTTGAACTATTCAAGGCTTTGATTTATCACACATTAGGAGAACTAAATTGGTCATTTTTGTGTCAGTATTATACACATACAGACTTCACAGGCAACAAAACGGAGAGCTTTCTGTCAGGCTTGTACTACTATGAGCAACAAAGGTGCATCTGTATGAAAACTCCATGCTGGAACACTGCAGAAATGCTGGTAGCTGCCTGCCACCGTCAATGGGATTAACTCTGCTCTCCATTCAACCACATTGAAATTCATCTCCTCACCTTGTACTTGTTTACAAAGCTCTGTGAGGAGGTGTGCACAGAGCACACATGTCTGTTTTTATACGCAGAGCTGAGATGGCCTTGTAAATATAGGTAACTGGCCAAAGTTTTAAAAATACAAGAGATGCTCCAGAGATTGCTTTTGAAAAAAGCAGCCACCACTAGCAGCACATCTCAGCGACACACAGTGGGATAGAAAGTGTGCTTACTTGTAGCACTTGATTTACTTGTGCAATCTAATTAATTAACTCCATGTTTCACTTCAGAAGACGTGGACAAGTGTGTTTACATCTCTAGATAAATGTAGAATGACTCAAAACCAAACAGAACTTATGGGAGTGAAAAGTAAACAAGATTTTTTGAAACATAGACAGATATTTTGAAGGAGACTGAACCCATGTTATGGTTTCTGTCTACTTCACTCACCAAAGCCACATATAGTCACTGAAGAAGCTTCTAGAGTTTGTGATTAATTCTTTTTTTTTTTTTTTTTTTTTTTTTAAGACAGGATCTCACTATGCAGTTCAGGCTAACCTTAAGCTCACTTTGTAGCTTAGGCTGGTCTTGAACTCACAACAATCCTCCTGCCTCAGCCTCCTGAGTGCTGGGATTACAGGCATGCACCACCATGCCAGGCCCCTGTGATTAATTCTTGATCCAATGCTGGGATTATGGGTGTGAGTGATACATCTGTCCTGGGGCAGATAATCTGCATACAAATGTCAGGAGGGAGAGAAGTCCGCTAGCTCCCAAACCTGCCTCTCCTTCCTTAGTTCTTCATTGTCTTCTCCAGCCATGAACTGCTGCCCTCTACAATGTGTGTATGGACTGAAACCTCAACTGTGAGCTAAATAAACTTTTACTTTCTTAATTTTGAGTATTGTGAGTTTTGTCTGAGGAGCGAGAAAAAAGTAAAGATAAGAATTTGTTTCTCCAAGCTGTTGGGTGATAAACTATCTCAACTTTCAAAGAAGTTTAAACCTTACTGCACAATTACAAAAGATCCCAAAAGAAAGAAGCAAATACATGACCTACTTGTTTATGCACCAAATGTATCTTTTCTTCTCTGTGCTAGAAGATCAATAGCTTGAGATCTCAAGTAATGGTAGTCTTAAAAACATATTAAAGATGGCTGCACATTTCTATATATTTTGGATTAAAGCCAAGTCAGAATACCTTGAGATTACTGGAAAAGCACAGCAAATCTTGTTTCTGTTTCCCATATCTGATCATCACGCAGCGTTTTTCTGTGGAGAACGCAGTGAGAACAAGGTTATGGAAATAAGCAACACACTTTAGGTGTCACCATTTCCTGTTACCTGGGAAGAGACCATCTGTAAGCAGGAGAACAAGCTCAAAGCTGCCTTTGATATTGCGTCATGTTGAGTTGAACACTACGTCATTATGTATCATAGTATAAAGATAACAGAAATACAGTGCATAAGGAAGGTAATGGGCTTGAACCATCCTGCACATCGCATCCTGTGGAAAAAATCACCTTCCCAGAAAGACTCAAATAATTATTTGAAGATTCATAACTGGAGTGTATTGGATGGCTCACACCATGCTGCCTTCCATCTTAAGGCGAAGAAGAGAGGTCTTATTTTTCAATGACATTTGTAAGTGGATCACATAGAGACTCAAGAGAAGGATATGTTGAACAAATAAATAATGTATCTAAAGCAGTAGTATACATTTCAAAGTAAAATGCTAGAATATTTTAAATCTAGGAGAGTTGGCTTAGCTTTGGGGATGAGTTTCTAAGCAGTTAATATAAAGATTTTTACATTAAGTTATATTACTATATGTTAGTATATATTTTATATAACTTATTATTACTTATGTTTACTTATTATACTTACAGAGCATCAGAATGTTTCTGTATAAAACATTAAAAATATATTTAAAACAAAGAGAAGATCTTTTTTAGAATGCATTATAAGAAACATTGCAGACCAAATAGATGTTTTCTTTGTCTTCTGCATTCTGATAAAACTCAACTTCTTTGCTATTGAAGTATTTCATTTTATTTTCATCATTTTATTTTTCATCATATTTTATCATAGAAAGGATTTAAACCATACTTACAATACAGAAAAACATATTAAGAAATAATTCCAAATAATTTTCATCTTTAGCATAATTTTGATTTTGTGAAATACACCAGAAATCCTACATATTGCACTTGTTTTCCTCCATATTGCCCACATCCATCTATTTAATGGATCTCATTATTCCCTGTACATACAAAAAATCTAAGCTATTTAGATTATTTTCTTCTTCAAAGCTTACATTTCAAAAAAAAATTATAGCACATAGCTGCACCTCTGAAGTTCATTAGAAATGCAGCCTCTCCCCTCTCTGCTTATGCTGCTTCTTATCCACAGGCTGAAGCAGGGACAGGAATTTCTGCTACTCTTCATGTTTTCCAGAGTAGCTTTTTTCTCACAGAAAATATAAAGTCCTAAAATCACTTTTTACCAACCTCTTAAACTAGGTTATTTTTAATTTCCTGCCAGGAAATGACTATCCTAAACAACAAACATAATTCTGAAATGAGTCATTATTAACTCTTCTATCCTGATAGACGAATGAATGAAAGATTTTTTAGAATTCATATTTCAGGACACATTAATGTGTTTAAAAGTATCCATTGTAGAATCAAATGCAGTACATAATTTTGTCTGAAATACATCATTCATTGTGGAATTAGTTTATCATTTCAAAAATTTTCGTGGGCTGCACAATTGATCATGCATATTTCATACCATCTTAGATTTATGCCTTCTTATATTTGGTATAATACAATTCCAACTGTGTTGGAAAATGAATATCAAATACTATCTGGAGGCAAACTGAAGGGAAAGTGCTTTGTCTAGTAAACTAAGATGGTAGGTGATTAATCATGGTCTCGCTCTAGATCACTCCCAAGCCAGGACAGATAACTATATCCCTGTGAAATGAGGAGGCTTGCATGTCACAGCCATTACTGAGTAAGTGGGACTCATTTAACAGTTTTTTAAGGCTCACGATCTTCTTTTCTGACTTCATGTGAAATAATATCTGGAAATTTAAAATGGACAAACAAACTAAAGCAAGACGCTTCCTAGCTTCTCAGAACCCGGTGTTCCTCTAGGACTTTCACACAGAAGAAGTCAATGTGAGGAAATAGAGTACAGGAGGGAGTTTGTGTCCTCTGGTTTTTATTCTTCTGAAACATCTGTGATGCCCACACAGCATCCGGGCTTTTATTGTCAGACGCTTGTTGCCAGAAGGCTGCAGGAGAGGTTTTGCAACTGTGCTGCTCACATCTCTTTGCTCTGCTTCTTGCTGAGTATAATTTAAGCATTGTTCTCTCCTCTCTATTATCAAACAGATTTTGTTTACTTAAACATCCAGAATTGGTTTTGTGCATCTAAGGTGGCAGGTGACAAGAACTAGAGCCACAGGGCCACTAAGTGAGGAAATGCTGGTACCCAAGATGTGGGGTTTGAGGCTTTGAAAGCTCTGGTCAGAATTAAAGGAAGGAGCACAGTGTTAAAGGAGTAGCTTGTTATTGTTTCTTGTCACCTAGAAAGGTGGGTATAAAGAGCTGAATCTTTTGTACACAGAGAGGCTGTGATTAAGTTGCATTTTCACAGGGAATTCAAGATGATGTACAATATGCTTCTAATTGAGAAAGATATCTAAATGAAAGTCTAAAGAGTTTAAGTGATCAGTTTAAGTTTTTTAAAAGCTTTTGTTAATAAAGAAATTATGTTCTATGTATCAACACAAATAGGGACACTAGACTCAAAGAAATGAGCCAGACACAGGAGGCCAAATACGACATGAATCTGTGTAGATGGTCAACCTAGGACACTGAGGCTCACTTGGCACAAAGCAGAATGGGCCTTGCTAACGGTGTGGGAAGAGGATGAGGAAGAGTTGGTCAAAAGCTTCAGTTTCAGTAATGCAAGATGAATGAGTCCAGGAGTCCTGCTGCAGACCCAGGGCCCGTGATTCACAGCAAGGTTCCCTACGCCTATATTTCAGATAAGAAGGTAGATTGTGTATTAAGAGATCTTATTACAAAACAAACAGAACTATGTAGAGTTGGTGGATGTGCTAATGACATGCATCATGAGGAGTATTTCACTGTGTAGAGCCACAGTCCAATTCATCAAGAGGTACACATGAAGTGCATACAGCTTGGTATATCCATCATGCATATATAAAGTGGGTTAATTAAAAAAAAAAAAACTAGACTGAAGGTGACCATTTCCAATGGAGAGCTTCTAGGAACAAAGCTATACCAATTTCTTTAAGACATGCAAAGAGTGTGACATCACTACTGTCTGTGTGAGCTCCTCCCACTTCATTTCCACTTAATACTCTGACTCAGCAGCATTGCTATTCCAAAGGGGGTAGTAGAGCTAGGTTCTATAGTGTGCCTGGGGAGAGTCACATGGAGAGAAAACTTTCTCTCAGGCTCTCACAGAGAGCAAACTGGTCAAGCATTGGCCGTGACTCATCCACATGGATGACACAGACAAAGGATCTACAGAATAAGGTACAGGATTACAAGATAAACCCTGAGGGGACTTCACTGACCTCGTAAGAAACATAAAGTACATGTGTTGGTATTTAAGTCTTGCTCTATCTAGGTCTTAACCATCTAGCAGAAAAGTATAAAAATGAAGTATACATTGCGGGGCCATAATATTAAACTGAGCTGTAAATGGCTATGGTCGACAACTTCTTCGGATAATTCACCATTGCTGTGGAATGCTTGACTGTGTTGGATTGTGTTGTCGAGTTCAAGCACCTAAGTTAGTTGAATGACAATGGAGTGTCCACCTTTGACAGGTGTAGACAAAGAAAGGGGTATAGAAAGGAAGAATCATTATGTGTGTGTATGGGCAGTACATGTGTTTCTACATGATTCTAAGAAAGGCAAGATTTGCAGTAATGGTGGTTAGAGAGGATATTATGTTTCTAGATTCTTGCTGCTACCAAAACGAAGTACTATGGACAACCACTAGGAAAATATCAAGGTAGAAAGTATTAATTATTGAATCTTTGATGTAATTCAGGTATAAAAAATAAGATAAACAAACAGCTACACTCTCTTAATTTACTGATAAGAGACATACGGTATAATAATGTCTGTAAGTATAATATCATTTACGCACCTTCTATGATACCAAAAAATTATGAAAACAGTTTACAGTGTATTAATTTATCAAATCCATCTTGTCAAGGTATCTTAAAACTATCTCATTGATGTTTGTACTTCAATAAAACAAAAATTTTTTAAAGTATAAATAAATATAAAAAATTAAAAAAAATAAATGCAACTCATAAGTGAAATAAAACAGACTCAAATGTAAAGCAAACAAACAAACAAACAAAATCAAAAGGGGTAGCAGAGAGGAGGGGAAAGATTCACATAGCGTTGCCTTGCGAAACCATCCCATTTCTTTCAGGCAGCACCTCTTTTGCACTTGTAGTCTCCAGGACAGGGGGAAGTGGGATTCCCATACGCTTCTCACAGAACTTGACAGGTAAAGATTATACAATACAGGGAGCCCAAGACTTCGTTTTGGTAGCAGCAAGAATCTAGAAATGTTGATGGAAATACCAATTCCTTGTGTTGAGTGGCTAAGTACAGACATTTATAACATGAAAGTATTGATGTACCTGCTCTGAACAGATATAGTTCTGTCAATGAAATAATACCCACAGCACTAGATGGGTACAGCTGTTATTTCTATTTTTTATTCATTTTGATGAGAAAAATAGCAATGAAACAGTTTCAAAACAGGTTAGTAGGACAGTTACAAAAATTAATACATTGCATATTGTTGATTTCACAGTAGTTATTTAGAGGACAAGAAGCAGACATATCTTGTCTAAACAATATTTGTACAAATGTCTCATTGAACTAAGAGAAGGTAGCTGTACATATATATATATATATATATATATATATATATATATATATATATATATATATATATATATATCCTATTTTGTAAATATACCTTTTTTTGATTACAAAATAGTCCTTTATGTATATCCCCTGTTTTTCTTTTGTTTTTTCAGAGTTGGGTGTTCCATTTTTATTAGAGAATCTGTATTTGAAGAAGTCTTTAAAGGACCTTTTCATACTTGATGCCAGTTCAAATATTGTAGGTACTTGAATTCAGCAAAATAACCCAATAGAATATAATACCAGCTGTGTTATGTGTAAGTCATTTGATATTCAGACAGATAGTGATGTTAAGCTCAACGGCCTCTGTTACAGGGTAATAATATCATTAAGCTTCTCTTCTGGATGTTTAACAAGTAAAGTTTGCACACCAAAAATTAGAAGAAAAGAGGGGCTACAATGACAGCCAATATTTTGGCCCTAGCCTTCCAAGTTCAGTGAGGACTCAGGATGTAAGAGAAACTGCGCTGTGACATCTTATAACTCAGTAGTGTCTCAAATTTTTTGATCAAGGAGAGTCACCTGGAGTGAAAAAATTCTCCCAGGCTTTCACAGAGAGCAAATTGGTCAAGCAATGGCCATGACTCATCCAGATGGCTGACACAGACAAGAGATCTACAAAGTACAGTACATGGTTTCAGGATAAATCCCAACTGACCTTTTTAGATACAAAAGTAATATTTTTAGTTATATAGGTCTTGCTTTATCTTGATCTTTTCCATCCAGCAGAAAAGTATAAACACAAGGCATAAAAAGCAATATTAATTGTCAAGTCAACAACTTCTGACAATTGCTAGTTGTGCCAATAGCCCACTACTATTATGTTTATTCCTATTTTTCAGCCTCTTTTTTGTTTCTGAGTAGTGGCTTATGAGCTCCATTCAAGTTTACCTGTAGTGAATGAAGACACCAGAAATTTCTTAGCTTCCATGGAGGAATCTGACTGAATATCTACGCACATAGCAAATGTAACATCAAGGACTTGTCTTAAAATCTCTTCAGCTACGAGCTAAATTCATCCTTGAAAAAGATGAACCAGTTTCTTTACCTAAGATAATTTAGAAAAAAAAATCTTAAGAGTCAGTATATTTGAGAAGCACTATATATAGTTTGGAAATGACAGTGGAAAATTCTTCTGAAATGTGATTTCCAGTTTTAATGGTGCTGTTGGCATTGTTGAATAAAAATAGTACAGGAACCACAAAAATGTTGTCATGGGAAATGAGTGATGAGAATTATTTGATCAACAAGGATATTTCTGCAGTGAGTTTTAAAAACAAAATCAAATGCCAGACAAATAGCTCAGAGGATTAAAGAGTCTGTAAGCAGACACAGGGGCCAGGAGTTCAATCCCCGGGCCTGCCGTGCCAGCCCCATCCCTTGGGCACGCTGAGCCTGGGCATGGGGGCGCATGCCTGTAATCTCAGCTCTTGGGAGGCTATAAACAGGCGGATCACTATGAGTCCGATTTAGTTGTGAGACCCTGAATATCCTGTGGACCCCTCCCGAAAATATAAAAAAACAAAAAGTAAAAATAAAACCAAAATCAGTGACCAGTTGCTGAATACCTGTGTTGATCACAATCACAGGGAAAAAGCAAACAACCCTTGACCAGATGAACAAGTGGCGGATGGTGGCACATGGTCCTCCGTGCAGTTCATGCTGGGACTGTGGGTAAATCTCTCAGCAACAGGTTGCATTGTACAGGAATTATCTGAGAAAAGGTGGACTCTATTGATGTATCTTTTTTTTATTCATTTTAATGAGAAAAAAGATAAAACTACAATGAGACAGTTTCAAAACAGGTTTTTAGGATGGTTACAATAATTAATACATTGCATATTGCCATCATAGTAGTTATTCAGAAGACAAGATGCAGACATGATGTCTAAACAATCTTAGTAAAAACACTTATCTTAGTGAAATAAGAGAAAGTTCCATCCCCTGTCCCACTCGCCTCACCACCCCAGACCCGGGGCACACTGAGTCTGTGACCAAATCCAGGCGTGGTTATGCACATCTGTAATCCCAGCCTGCTGCTCTCTTTCCTAGCTTTCTGCTAGTTCCTCTCAGGGAGCTGGGTGTGACTCCTCTTGCTGTGCCTCAAGGTGGTTCTTCTGCAGTCTCCTTGTCATTCATTTATGTACCCATCTTGTCTCTGGCTTATCGTCATAAACCCCAGAATCAACTTTATGTCTGAAACATCCTCTGATCTTTTTATTAATTCACATTGCATTAACATGAGAGAGCTGACTTTTTATGATATCGAATGTTTTGTCTATAAAATGGGAATTCTCTTCCCACAGTTCAGTTTGCATTAGTGTCTGACTTTTTAGTTTTCCAGTTTTATCCACAAACACCTTGTTAACCCCCCCCCCAGGAGTCAACAGTTCCTTTACACAGTGACTGCTCTTTAAGAACTGTGTTTATTTCTTTACAGCATCTTCTGTAAGGCAGTCTCTAGGCACAAAAGGTGTTCCCTTTGCAAACAGTTAATTCTCAGAACTATTCTAAATGTTTGTATTTATGGTAAATGTATTTCACTGGTGTACTTCTTTCATCTCAATATCTTTAAGTGGGAACTTGTAGATGAATGTGAACATGAATCTGTGTGTGCTCCTGTGTGCGTGAGTGGGTGTGTGTGAGCTACAGTACAGTTTAGCTCTGCAAACATAAACAAAGCTACTGAAACCCGGAAACGTCTGCATTATCTCCTTACTTTAAAAGCTTACTTTGCATGTCGATATTCGCTTTTATGTTGCTTGAGTTCCTGGAGACTGGCTCTTAAGGAAGCAATTCCTGTTCTCACCCCAATGTATAATGATTCAAATTAATTGTGTCCCCTGGGATCCTCATATAGTTTCATCACTTAATAGTTTAATCAAATGAGGTTTTTTCTATGTTAACTTTTACATTTCTATCTTTTACAGTGATATCTTATACATTGATGGGTTACAATAAAATAGAGGGGTATTATTTTTCATTATCACGTTGTACTTACTAATCAACCAATAATTATGCACACTCTCTTGAACAGTTACAGCTCCAGGATGATACAAGTCTTTGAAATGTACTGAGGCAACACTTGGGAGACTGAGACAGGAAGATTGTTGTGAGTTCGAGACCAGCCTGAGCTACAAAGTGAGCTTAAGGCCAGCCTGACCTGCATAGTGAGACCCTGTCTCAAAAAGAAAAAAAAAATGTACTGAGGAACGCTCTCTTTTTAAAATAGCTTCTGTATTAAGGACACTTTGTATCAGATGCATGTGTACTATCTGTAAGGTAGGCAAAAACTCTCTCTAAAACTGAGGCATTGAATATGTTTTACAAGTTGCTGCTTGTAACAGTACAATTTCAGTACTTCATGTTAACTTTTTTATATTAGTCTGCTAAGGCACAATTTTACGTGAAAGTGTTCAAATTATCAATGTTATTATCATAAACTTTTAATTTAAAATACATTTTATAAGGACTGCCCAAATAGCTCAGCAGACTAAATCAACTGCACTGGGCTGGGGGTTCGATCCCAGGGCCTGCAATGCTGGCCCCACCCCTGGGGTTCACTAATAGGGCAATTGAGACTGGACATGGTGGTGCACACTTATAATCCCAGCTCTTGGGAGGCTGTAAACAGGTGGATCACTATGAGTCCAATCTAGTAGTGAGACCATGAACACCCTGTAGACCCTTCCCTAAAATTCCAAACAAATAAAAAAATACAATTTATGTATTTGCATTCATACTTATTAATTTTGGTGAAAGTTTATTATTATTCACTTTTGCTAGCAGGTTTGTTCTAAATGTATACTTAAACTATTTAAATTATCATCATTATCTGTACAATTTTATTAACTTTCTTTTAGCTGATAAATTGTATATACATTTTAGTATTCAGATCTTCTACTCTAGCTGTTTACAAAAGATAATTTAATAAACAAAAAAGTATAAACAAGTATCATGACCAATACAAATGTGAACTTTTTACTAAAATAACTCCAACAAAAACACAAAAACCTCAACACATGAAAAAAGTTCAAGCCATGATCAAATTGATGTAATTCCAGGTTGGTCCAACATATGTATATCGACAAATCAAACATATTATATAGGTAGTATATATCACATGGCCAACATTGCATGCAACTGCCTTCACAAAATTCAAAATAATGACGAGAACCATGAAGAAATTAGGTAAGAAGGAGCTTATCACAATATACAGCAAAGGCAATATGCAACAAACTCCCAACCAATATTATAGCCCTGGGAAACCATACCCCTAGGAAAGTTTCCCTCTGAAATCAGGAAGAGACAATGCTCTTACCATTCACTCCTCTATGGTACTCGAAATATGATCCAGTGGTCCTGCAATCTCTTGCTATATGCACTTTTAAATGCTCACCTATTTAAATGACACAAATATATCTGCTAATGCTTCTACATTGTACTGCTAGGCTCTCTCTTCCAAGTTCAGACTTCCCAGCTAGCACCCTCTATAAAATTGTAACTTGAAGCCCTGTTGTACTACAGTCTATGTCAGAGACATTAATTTTTTTTTCTTGTTTCTCCTTCATGACTTCATTATTGAAGTTCTGAGAATTTTCCCTGGTGCACCTTGGCTGTACTGTGTGTTATTCTGTTTTTAGTTTTTCTTTCTTTGTCTTTTTCTTTTTACAGGTTATAGATGTCTGATCTGAGCATTCCAGCATGTAGTCATTCATTTCAGATATGCTTCCTTCAACTGTTAAGCAGTTTTAAATATCTAAATAAATTTCTATCACTGTATGAAGACCTGTTTAAATAGCATACATCTGTTTAATTAGTTGGCAGAAGAAAACGTAACTCCTCTGCTCTGAAGGTTTCAGGGCTAAGGCTTATGATGATTTTCAAAGAGTACATGGACTCTTACAGCGGAACTAGCAGACTATGCTAAGCCACAGCTTTTGTTGGTAGAAACTGCTACAATATGGTAAGAAAGATGATCATTGTTTTCAAAGTATATAGAAGGAATGACACTAATATTAACTACAGGAAAGTTAAAATGTTATTCTACTCATTTTAAAAGTGAATGCATTGGTAACCTCAGAATTTTAGTCACCTTTGCACAACATATTCACAGATCCTTTGCAACACTGTCATTTGAACTAATCCATTAGCCTTGTCCAAAGTAGTCCAATTGCTGATAGGGTACTAAATGTACTACAAAGCCTAGCATGTTTGTTATGCTTCATAATCTTAGCACCTGTTAAACAGCCCACTGCAGCTGTACTTTTAGCAGATTATGGATCATTAGGCAAGTTATACAGTACCTTCTTTTTATAGCCTAATTTCTCTTCTTTTGCATGAGTTTTTTTTTTAATCATAAAATGAGAAATTTTTCATAGGCATTTGCTGATTGAAATGAGAAGAGTGGCTTTAACAATTAAAAATATGAGTGAGCCACAATTAACAAATGCTATCAAAATTCACTAGTAAGTAAAATATTTCATTAACTTATAATCCGGTTTAAGGTTGTTTTCTTTCCCTTGGGACAGAAAACCTTTAAGTTTATCATTATTAGTTTAGAATAATTCCTTTCAAAATGTTAGACATAAAACTATGGAGTTAGAAAACAAAAAACTTGTGTTACAAGATTGTGTTCAAGGTCCAGACAGTAACCAAATGGAAGAAACATCTGGCATCTATTTTATGCCCTCATTAATTTTTAAGCATTCACAGGTTGTCTAAATCATCCAAACCCTCCTGTGTATGCAGATACACACACAGAAAATTACATTGAAAGTAATAAAGAATATAAAATAGATGAAGCAATTTATTCACTTATTCAAGTTTCAGTAGGAGTCCAGGTGGTTTAGATATTCTTGTTGGTATAGGCAGTGAAAGATTGAAAAAAATTCAACTTAAGAGCTTTGCCTCTACTGTCATGGAGCTTGCAGGTTCTAGAGAAGGTAGAGTTGTGTTAAGTGAACAAAAACACAGTGACTACACATATTTGTATTTTTATACATATGTATACATATATAGAAAAATAATGTAGATGTATACATTTGTGCACATGTATGTACATATACATCACATATGCACATAATCAAATATCAAGCAAAAATGTACACAACACTAAAAACTATGAGAAAATTTCAGTGTTCTATATCATTCATACTATGAAGAAGTAATGTTTTCTGATGGCCTCCACCTCCTGTCACATAGGTGGTGTGTTGTGGAGTGTATGAGGAGCACACATGGGATTGTTTTGGGTAGAAGAACCACAGGCACTGAGATTTCTGGAGAGTGTTGCACAGGAAGATGGAGAAAGCTGACAGATACCCAGCAGATGAAGCCCTGGCATGAGTGGGAGCCATACACACGCTGAGTCTGCCAGGGCCTCAGGAAGTGGCTAGTGAGTGTTCTGCCAACTTTGATTATAGGTTCCTAGAAAGGCAGGGAGCGCCTTAGAGAAAGGCTCGTGATGATGGAATTTTGAGCTACTCCATGCAGTGTGAAGGTAGGGCATGAAGAAACCCAGTCACGTAGCAAATTTTTATAGTCATGCTGCCAGGCTAGAAAACCTCAGCCTGCAACAGACTTCAAACAGTAAGCAGCACCCAACTCAGTTTTCATACTATTTTAAGGTAAGTTTGTGTGACCCTTACATCCACTTGAAACAATGAGAATCCATTTGAAATGCACTGTACAAGTGAGGAAGACTGTGAGTTGTCTGTTTACAGCATCCAAGAGAGTTTTCATACGGGAGGCATCAGTAATCAACCGTGCTCTTCTTTGGGTTGGAAACTGTTCAAGAGACTGACAAGGAGAATAGCCTGTGGTTAAGGAAATGCCTCCATTAATATTCATCTCCAGAGGAGATCATGGCTCTGACCGGGCTGGACTCCTCAGGAAAGTTCTTTGCAAAGACAACAGCTGTGCTTACTTGCACAGGACGACACTGGATGCCTCTGAAGAGCTAGTTGATACTCAGAAGTTCCAAAGTAAAAGTACTGTCTCAGTTACTTTTCTCTCATTGCTGGGACAAAATATCCAGCACCCTAATGGAAGGAAGGAAAGGCTTATTTAACTCACACTTAGTTGAGGTTTCAGTCAATACTTGGCTGGCTCCAAAGCAGAGTGGCACATGGAAGAGGACAGCAGTTCACGGCAGCAGAAAATAGCAAAACAGTGGCCGGCCAGATAGCTCAGTGGATTAGCGCACCTGCTCAGGCAGACACAGGAAGCAGGGTTCGATTCCTAGTGTGCTGTGGTGCTGGTCCTGCCTCCAGGACAAGCAGAGCTGGAGATTGAGACTAGGAGTGGTGGTGCTTGCCTGTAATCTCAGTGCTCAGGAGGATAAAAACAGGAGGGTCAACAATTCACTGTGTACAATCAGCACATTGTTTGCACCCATGTGTGTTGTCGTGTGTTGCTGGACACATAAGCCATTGTCAGGATTGACCTTGTATGACTATTGAGGTTGTCAGCATGCATATGAGTGCTTTGTTTTAATTTTATTTAGTTTAAAGCCCTACAATATGCTAACTCTGGGTTACATACCTGGAAGGTGAGTGGCTGAAGCAAATGGAATCTCTGTGTTTAGTTCTTTGAGAAATATCTATACTGATTTTCACAGTGGTTGCAGTAGCTCACATTCTCACCAGCAACAGAGATGCAAGTGATTTTTTTCTTCCCTATGGTCTCACCAGCCATTTGTTATTGCTGGAATTTTGATGACAGCCATTCTTCCTGGGATAAGGTGGAAATTCAGAGTTCTCCAGTATTTCTCAAATGGCCACAAATGTTGAGCATGGTGTCATTTACTTGTTGGTCTTTTTTAATTCATTCACACTTTAATTTTGCCTTTGGATAAAAAAAAATGAAACAAAAGCTTCTCTTGGAATAAATTGGTATAAATGTTGTTTTTTTTTTTTTCTAAAGGAAGATTCTAAGTATATA